>JAODAL010027212.1:0-55334 GCA_025379985.1 Phyllomedusa bahiana
CCAAAACCCCCCCCCAAAAAATCATTAAAAACTCCCCCCCCCAAAATTTTTTCCCTTTTACCCACCCCAAAAAAAATTTCCCCTTTTCAAATTTTTAAAAAAACTTTTTTCCACCCAAAAAAAACCCCAAAATCCACTTCCCCCACCCCCCCCCCAAAAATTTTTTTTTTAAAAAAAATTTTAAAAAAAAAACCCCCCCCAACCCGGGGGGGGAAACCCAAAAAAATTTTTTTTTAAATTTTCCCCCCAAGAAAAAGGGGTGGTATTTTTTTACCATTAATCTACTTTTTTTTTTTAAAAAAAGGGTGGTTAATTTGCTTTTTTCTTTTTTTTGGGCAGTTGGGGGCTGTTTTTTGGAAAGTTTTGTATTTTTTGGGGGGGGTTTTTTAAAAGGACCCGGGGGGGGTTTAAATTTTTTTCCCAGTTTCCCTTTTGTTTGTTTTGGGAAAAAAAAAACCCCCAAAAAAAAAAAAAGGGATTTCCACCACCCCCCCCCAACCAAATACCAAAAACCCCAAACATAAAAAAAAAACAAAAAAAAGACCGGAAACCCCAAAGGTTCCCCATAAACCCCCCCCCCCAAACCCCACAAACCCACTCCCAAAAGGCCACCCCCCAAAAAACATAAAACCCAAATTTCAAACCCCACCGGAAAAAAACCACAAAAACTCCACCAAAAAAAATTTAACAGGGCCAAAACCCCCAAAAAAAATGGGGCAACCCCCCCAAAACCCCCCCCAAACGGAAACCCAAAAGGGGGGGGGGGGGGGAAAATTTTTTTTTTTCCCCCCCCCCCAAAAAATCACCCTAACCAAAAGGGGGGAAAAACCCTCCCCCCACCAAAATTTAACGGGGGAAAATCCCGGAAATACCGAAGCATTGCCCGGTTACAATTTTTTTTTAAAAACCAAAGTAATTTTAAAAGGGCCCAAAAATTTAACCAGGGAAAATTTCAAAGAAAAAAGGGTGAAAAGGGGAAAAAATTCCCAGTACACCATTTTTAAAAAAGGGAAAAACCACCCCTAAAAATTTTAAAAATTTAAAGGGAAAAAAATAAAATTTAAAACCATAAAAAAAAATTTTTTTTTTTGAAAAAAAAAAAAAATTTTTAAAACTTCCCCTTAAGGGGCCTTTTGGCAAATATAAATAATTTTGGTTCTAATTGACCTAAAAGGGGAAAGGGTTTTTTGATTTCATGAGTTTGGAAAACATCATAGTTCTTTTTGTATGTGGTCCTATAGAGGTGGGGTCACTTCTTTTTGCCCTTATCCACAAAAGTGGGATGGGTTTTAGTCTATTTATTTTTTTATTGATTGATTTTTTTGCTGTTTAGTCCTTGGACAAAAATTCTGCCCTTTAAATGGAGTTTTTTATTATAGTCTTTTTTCTGGGATGGGGGTATAACAAATATATGGTATATAAAAGAGAAAAATTTGCTAGCACATACGAAAAAAAACAAAAAAGACACTGGTTTAATGTTGTGGATATAAAAACAAAAACGATTCTCCAAAAATGTAGCTGCTCCAAGCAGGGGACTAAAAAATCATACAAAATTTTAATTTTTTTAACATTTAGGGCGAAATTTGAAAATGGGCGTCGACGCCTTTTTAGTATTTTCGTGAAAGCTGCGCCTTATTTTTGTGCGCCCCGAAGTACCTCTATATGCGGCCAAAAATTTCCCGTCCCGCCTTTTGTGTGGGCGCAATTTGGTAACTTAGGGAGGGAAGGGAAAGCGCCTAACTTATTAAGTTTAAGATCGGGTGGAAATCAGAAATAAAAACTTAAAACCCCCTTTCCCCCTTTGACTTTATAGTCCAGTGTTTTTGGGGGTTCACCCCCCGGATGAGATACTCCGAGGACCGCGAAAATTAAAGCAATCGAGGGGGTGCAGCTGTATATTAAACTGAATCCTGCTCGTTGGCCCCACCCGGGGCGCTCCGGGTGGGGGGGGGGCGGGTTTCCCCTTTTTTTATCGCGATCTTCGGGTCCAAAAAATAAAAAGAGACCAGGAGGAGATCGTTCCTCCTGCCTCTGTCGGCGACGCACGCGATGGCGGCTGCGTGTGCTGACAGACAGCACGGAGGGATAGAATGCCTTTCGGGGTTTTTGAACCAGACGGCCCCGGCCCTCCCTGTGGGAAAGGCCCCGGAATTGTGACGACAGTTACCCTAGAACCAGTGACGGGAACAAAGGGGCATTGATTCCATTTAAGAAGAAATTTAAAAATCTCTCTTCAAATCCCCCATGGGGAAAAGAAAAATAAAAATGTAAAAAGTAAAAAAAAAAATTAAAAAAATAAAAACAAGTAAAAAAAAACACGAAAAAAAAAATAAAAAACACTTTACACCGCCCTTTTCCCCTTTACAAACGGACATCGCCCCCAAAAAGCTAAAAAAATAAATAAAGTACCCATATTTGGTATTGCCGCGTGTGTAAGGGACCTGCCCTATAAATCTGTCATGCTAATTACCCATACGGTGAACGCCGTAAAAAAAAAAAAAAAACAATCATGAAATGGAATAAAAGTGATCAAAAACTCATATAATCGCCAACGTTGTACCAATTAAAATTTCAGTTCATCCCGCCAAAAAAAAAGTCCTTCCCAAAGCTCTGTATAGGGAAAAAATAAAAAAGTTATGGCTCTCAGAAGATAGCGATGCATAAATATTCTTTTAAACACAAAAAACACTTTTTTTTTAAAGTGCTTCACATAAAAAAACAAATTTTAAATTGGGTATCCCCGTAATCGTATCGCCCCACAGAGAAAAGGGCTAACTTATTACGGATACTGCACAGTGAGCGCTGTTAAAAACATAAAAATAAAAAAGACCACTAGGATTTGCATTATTTTCCTTCACTCTGCCTTCCAAAAAACGGATTTAAAACTGATCAAAAAGTCTTGTCCCCCAAAAATGATACCAATAAAAACGTCACCTCATCCCGCAAAAAACAAGCCTGTACACAGTTCCATACACAGAAAAATAAAAAAGTTATGGCTCTCAGACTATGGCGATGCAAAAATGTGTTTTCCTGTTTGAAAAAAAGTGTTTTTATTGTATAAAAGAAGTAAAAAAATAAAAAAATAATACAAAATTTGGGGGTATTGCTGTTCTCGTATCGACCTGCTGAGTAAAGCTAGCATGTCATTTCTAACGCAGAGTGACCGCTATAAAAAATAAAAATAAAAAACACTACCAGGATTGCGTATTTTGTTCAAAACCCCTTCACAAAAACCTTAATAAAAAGTGAACAAAGTGTTGTATGCACCCCATAATGGTACCAATAAAAGCATCAATTCACCCGCAAAAAACAAAGGGCCCTACACAGCTTTGCCCACAGCAAAATATAAAGTTATGACTGTAGAATAGGACAACATAAAAACGCAATTTTTTATTAAAACCTATTTCTATTGTGTAAAAGTAATAAAAATAGAAAACGATATAGATTTATACCTTTTGCAATTTTAAACCGACCCCCATAGTAAAGTTATCACATCATTTACACTGCCCCGGCGAACCCTGTTTAAAAATTGAAGCCCCAAAAAAAAAATGGTGGAACTGCGTTTTTTTTCCCCCATTTTCATGGCCCAAAAAAAAAAACCCAAAAAAAACGATGGAACACCTGTGTGCCCAAAATGAACAATACACCCCATATGAGATCCAGAGGGGTGTTGAATCTAAAAAAGGGGGACTTCAGGAAGATTTCACCTGTTCTGGGTTTTTTGGTGGCTTTGCAAATGCGAAAATTGGCCCCACCAAAATCTGCGTTCCAAAAGCCCAAATAGCGCTCCCTCCTTGTACACCTGCCATGCGCCAAACAGCAGTTTTTCACCCACTGTAAGGGATTGCCGAACTTGGAAGAAATTGCTTAACAAAGTTTTGGGGTTCTTTTTTCCAGGATTCCTTGTAAATATGAAACATTTTAACTAAAATTGCAAAAATTTTTTTTTTTTAAATTTGCACAGGGCCCAATGCTAAAAAAAAAATTGTGAATCACTGTGGAGTCGATATACTCAATACACACCTGTATATAAAACCTTAAAGGGTGTAGTTTCCAAAATGAGGTCTTTTTAGGGGGTGTTTATTAAGTTTTAGCACCCTTTGGGCCCCCCTCAAACCTGAAATGGCGCCTAAATAAAATTGCATGAAAATGAGACCACAGAGTCCATAGGTTTCTCCTTTTATTCTGGGGTGTATGGTTTGAGCCAAATAATACACTAGGGCCCTTAAAGGGATATTTCTAAAACTGCAAGAATGGGGAAAAATGATATTACATTGCATTTACCTAGTCACATTTACCGTATTCCAGTGAATAATGGATAAATATTGAAAATCTGCAAAATAGTGAAATTTTTAAATTTTTATTTTTTGGAAATACCTTAAAAGGGTTAGAAACTTCCTAAACACTGTTGTAAATACTTTAAAGGGGTTCTGTTTATTAGAAGGCGTCATTTTGGAGGTATCTAACATACAGGACCCTCAAAATAAAGTCAGAACTGGACTTGTCCCTAAAAAAATATATGTTGCAAATTTTCTTGAAAATGTGAAAAATTACTACCACATTTCTAAGCCTTCTAATGTCATAAAAAATGAAGACAGTTAAAAAATGATGCCAACCTACACTCACCGGCCACTTTACTAGGTACACCTGTCCAACTGCTCGTTATCACTTAATTTCTAAGCAGACAATCACATGGCGGCAACTCAGTGATTTTGGCATGTAGACATGGGCAAGACAATCTCCTGCAGTTCAAACGAGCATCAGTATGGGGAAGAAAGGTGATTTGAGTGCCATTTGACGTGGCATGGTTTTGGTGCCCAGAAGGGCTGGTCCCGAGTATTTCAGAAACTGTGATCTCCTGGGATTTTCACGCACAACCATCTCTAGGGGTTTTCAGAAAATGGTCCGAAAAAGAAAAACATTTCCCGTGAGCGGCAGTCCTGTGGGCGGAAATGCCTTGTTGATGCAGAGGTCAAAGGAGAATGGGCAGACTGGTTCGAGCTGATAGAAAGGCAACAGTGACTCAAATAGCCACCCGTTACAACCAAGGTAAGCAGAAGAGCATCTCTGAACGCACAGTACGGCGAACTTTGAGGCAGATGGGCTACAGCAGCAGAAGACCACACCGGGTGCCACTCCTTTCAGCTAAGAACAGGAAACTGAGGCTCCAATTTGCCCAAGCTCATCGAAATTGGACAGTAGAAGATTGGAAAAAAAACGTTGCCTGGTCTGATGAGTCTCGATTTCTGCTGCGAACATTCGGATGTAGGGTCAGAATTTGGCGTCAACAACATGAAAGCATGGATCCATCCTGCCTTGTATCAACGGTTCAGGCTGGTGGTGGTGGTGTCATGGTGTGGGGAATATTTTCTTGGCACTCTTTGGGCCCCTTGGTACCAATTGAGCATCATTGCAACACCTTGTGGAATCTATGCCACGAAGAATTGAGGCAGTTCTGAAGGCAAAAGGGGGTCTAACCCGTTACTAGCATGGTGTACCTAATAAAGTGGCCGGTGAGTGTATAGTGGACATATGGTAGATGCTAGCTATAAACTATTTTGTGGTGAATAATTATCTGTCTTGCAAGCAGAAATTTTGGAACTTTCAAAATCACAGATTTTTCCAAAAATTTTTTCATAGGAGATAATATATATATTGGCATTAATTTTATTGGATAAAATTTACTAATACATTGATTTCATTTTTATAGCACTTGGATATGTCTGTTTATTAATTACTTCATCTAAATGACAAATCCATTTTATTTTTGTACTGGTGGAAGGCTCTGTTCACCCGGCTTATTTCAGTGTGAATTTGCGGACAAAAATCTTCTATTTTCTATGGGGTTATCGCACTGAGAATCCGTCCGTTTTGCGCTCGGAAAAACAAGTCTCCGGCCGTATTGTTGTCGGAATAACCCCATAGTAAATAATGGGGAATGTATTTCCGACGCGAAATACGTGCCACACTTTGCGACACGTATTTGAAATGTATTTCAGGATGGATTTGTGTCCACAAATTCACTCTGAAATAATCCGGGTGAACAGAACCTTACACCAGTACAAGAATAAAATGGATTTGTCATTTAAATGAAGTAATTAATAAACAGACATATCCAAGTGCTATAAAAATGAAATCAATGTATTAGTACATTTTATCCAATGACATTAATGACAATATATATTATCTCCTACGAAAAAATTCTCCACTATAAAATGTATTCCAAAGTCTGTGAAAATTACACTACTTTAACATCAAATAAGCCACTGATGATGTTGTCCAGATGTTTTATTAAACATTTTTCATAACAACAATTTCAGATGCATTTGGGCTGCTTTCAACTTTAATGCAATTCAGTATATACAACAAAAGGCAGCACAGCACAGGTGTTGCTGCGACCTGTGGTCCTCCAAGCAAGATTTCTTGCTTAATTATTTATTCTTGTTGACAAATCATTTATTTTAGTAGTGTACTGCTGTAAATGTAGAACTATAGCACATTACAAGAATTCCGAGCTCCACTTCGACTTCTCCGCTCAGATAGACCACATCAAACTAGGTCTGCCTGTCGGAGCTGTAATGCGCCTCACTTTGCCGACCAGCAATCATGCCTGCCTCGGATTTTTCGAATGTGCCGCGTCCCGCCCCAGAACGCCCCTTTATGTGAGGTGCATTAAAAAGTGGCAAAGGTTGCGCCTAACAGCGCATTACTGCGTCCGACAGCGGAGCCGGCACTGTGAGGCGCAGTATATGCCTGAAAACAGGCACAAACTCCGGTCGCCCTTAAGGCCTCGTTCACACGACTTATTCTGGGACGTATTGGAGCCGTACTGTGCGCCGGATTTGCGCTTCAGTACGGCTCCAATACGTCCCAGTAACTATGGTAATCCACAGTTCCCATAGAAAACTGTGGATTCCGTCGCTCCTCCCCGCTCGGCGAATCCGCCGCGGGGGGGGAGAAAGTGACATGAACATTATTTATGGTGCGAACTCCGGCCCGCAATTACGGCTTGAATAAGCCATGTGAACACGGCCTAAAGTGCATTATTGCTATCTTTTCTCCATGCATAAAAAGGATACAGTGTCGTACTAGGGGCATAGGGCCTATCAGGGGAGTTAATCTGGGGGGCCCACCCTACAGCTACTGTATATGAAAATATTGTCTGTTAATTTTTAGGCCTCTAAGACATAAGTGCATGTCTTTTACAATATAATACAGTGTGCAAAACAGAACTGTATTGTACAGTATGCAATACCAAATGAGTCACATATTTGTCTGTCTCACACATCAGTCTCACATGTCTGTCTGTCTCACACATTTGTCACAGTCTGACATATCATAGACAGACATATGGCTAAGTGGCTCCATCCATGTCCTCCATCCATATCGCCCTCCACCAGCCCACATACAATATCCACCTCCAAGATTTCCTTTGCTCATGCACCTTGCCGCTTTCTAAAATAAACAACACTATAAACACAGTCAAGAAAGTAAGAGTGAAACCCCCTAACCACAGGGTCAGAGACAAGTGTGCACTTACTTTTACAATCAGTGACAAGTATACACTGCAACTATACAAACTCTGATATAACCTACAATACCACTGGATGGAGACCACATAGTGTTCAGACACCAGCTCAGGTCACTTCAGTTCAGGTCACACTGAATACAGCACTGATTCAACACAGAAGCAAAATAACTGCTGACATACAGAATCTCACAGGAGATGTATTATCTGAGTTGTTCATTTTCCCTTTTCTTCTCCATCCAGTCCAGACCACCATGATGACTTCTCCCGGCCACCACTCATCCCTGCAGAATTTACACACAAATATCTTAGAATCCTTACTTTTCAAGCACCTTTTTACCTATTCCCTCCTCTGTACAAACTTTCCAGAGGTGGAAGAGCGGGTACAGGCCATAGCTTTGATGCATAGTCTCCTTGGAGGTTGGGGGGAGGACTAACCCCCTGGAGATTGTTATATAGCTATGGTCTGTAACCCTCAGAATCATATTACCAGGTAGGTAGGCAGGGACGTAGGTTGGTAGATAAATGGGCAAGACCCCAGGTAGCTAGGTAGGCCTTTTTTAGATAGGTAGACCCCCTTTGGATAAGTTAGTCAGCCCTAGGTAGGTAGATAAGTAGGCCTCAGTTAGATTGATTGTAGATAGGTGGGCCTGAGGTAGGTAATAGATGGGCCCCATGTAGGTAGGTGGTTCCAGGTAGGTAGGTTTCAGGTAGGTAGTTGGGCCTCAAGTAGGTGATTCCAAGTTAGATAGGTGACCCTCAGGTAAGTAGGTGGCAGGTGGGCCTCAGATAGGTAGGTGATCCCCAGATAGGTAACCGATAGTTGGGCCCCAGGTAGGTTGTAGGAAGGTGGGCCCCATGTAGGTAACTAATGGAGGTCCCCAGGTAGGTAGGCTGGGCCCCATTACTCATAGAAGAGAGAAAAAAAACAACTAACCTCTCTACCCGTTCCCCTGACGCGACGAGCAGCAGGTCGGCTAAAGTGCGCTACCTATGTCAGCAGTATGAATGCCTGGGGCATGCCTCTAAATGCTCAGGACAGGGGGCCCGGGCATTCTGAGGTAGGATGCACCTGTGGCCGCAGTGGTAGTTCTGCCGCTGGAGCTCGAGGCCCACCAGGGGCCCATGACTTCAGTGTTTATATGGATCTTTACACTTGCTAGCTGCTGCTGTACCTTTGTTTTGGAGAACTTTGTTTTTACATTACAGCCACCATAGTTTGCACCAGTAACTAGTGTCTCGATGTGTTGTGTACTTTTATATATACATGTGAATTGGTGATTCAATTATGTGTAACCAAACAGACGAACATGAGGTGACACGAGCACTCTCCACCCAGTGTGATCTTTAGCATAATTACTTAAGTTTTGAATCCGGTTAAGTTTTCTAAAGACTAGCCAAAAAAAAAAAAAACACACAACTTTTTTCAAAAGCAAGAACTTTCAGAAACTACAACTTCCATTCCATTCAATCAGAAAATCCTTCTGGCAGATAATTCCAGGACAGATTCTTACTTGTTATTGATGGGAAAGCGATATGTAATTGTCTTCTAACGCATTAAAAAAAGGAGAAGAAGAAGTTTCTAGAAGTGAGCGTAGACTGTGACAGATAAATTATTCAGCCAGGCTCACACTGCGAGATGCTAATCGATTCTCCTTGATGCAGGGAAATCATCAATTTGTGGCCTGGGGCTCACTGATCACAGCCGGTGTCAACGTTTGTACAACCAATTAATGCCAAGACAAGATTACTCCCTTACATCACTATTTTTCTAAACAGATGTTTTATTTTTTATCAGTCACATGTACCACAAGATAGATTTGTTTTTCAAAACATCAAGAATCGGGACACATGTTCTGTAATGTGTTCTGCCTTGAGACTGATGGAAACCTCAATTAACTTTGAATAAGTAATACGCAGAGGCGTACTGCAAATAGTGAGTCCCCCAGATGACTCCTAGATAAACCTACTCTATATACTGCCATTTGAAAAGCATGCTGGGAGGGGAAATAATTTCCACCAGAAGTTATGCAATAAAAAATAAAAACACACTGAATAAAAGTCCTTGAGTTGTCTTTGGATGTTCAATTCTTAAAAATGGTATTCTAAATTATCTGCACCTTGGTGACACAAAAAGGTTCTCACAATCAGTTATCCTAAAGATAAGAAAGGTGAAAAGCGAAGACTTATACACTGACAAGCAAAAGGGTAACAGTGTTTGGAAATTTTGACTTTCAGGCTCCATATTTCACCATCCACTCCAGCGGAGACTCCCATCATTTTATAGATAATCATCTTGGCTGTCGCAACTATTTAGTAAATGCTTATTTATGTAGATTCTTGTCATGTAACTGCATTGTTACTGTTTTGCTCCCGGTTGTTTTTCTTCTTGTATGCTACAAATTACAACATGTTCTCACATTCTCTAATAGCTTAGTGTGTTATTAGGTTGATTCCCAAAAGAAGGGTCACTCGTTTGAATCGTAGAGCAGTCATGAAAAAGATTTCCCAAGAAAAGAGAAACAGCCTCATCCAGATCATCAATAGCAGTCTATCAACCTAGAAAATTTCTAAACTGCATCATGTGAGGCCATGACAGTTAAAAAATAAGAGATGAAATCCATTCATCCATTCAAAAGCCAAGAGGTGGATGTCCAGGTAAAATAACAAGTCAACAAGTCGGCTTATTAAAAGGTCTATATGTACTGGCGCGACAAACACAGCAGTGGAGGTGGCTCATATGCTTCGTAATAGTGAGATCACAGATGTCCATGAAAGCACCATGTAACACGTATTACACGACTCTGGAATGGTGGCCTGAAAAAAGGTGAAAAAGCCCCGACTTCAATAACATCATCATAAGAATTTGCAAAAAAGTAGGAAAAGTGGATAGTAGAAGATTGGAAACGGGGGACTTGAAGCGATGAGACAAAATTAAATAGATGGGAATTCGCGGTACCCCTCCGCTTCTCGCCGCGGCCGCGGGCGCATCCTTTGGCCCGCCCCCCGGCGCCCACCGGGGTGGGGTTTGCCGCCGCTGGCCGCGGGACGAGCCGGGGGTTTCTGGGCCTGCCGGGGACTCACCTGACCCCGCTCCCTGTGCCGTCCGCGCCCTCTGCCGGCCAGGTGCGCGTGCCCTTTGTCCTAAGGCGCACGCACGCTCGTTCTCGAGGATTTAAAGGGCCAGCGCCCCGATAATTGGCAAATTTGCCAGGCGTTTCCCCCTACTTTAGGTCACGTCCCACAATCACCCTTGCTGGATCTATGTTGCCTCGTGCCTTAGTTTAAAGCGTTTCCTAAAGTGTTTTCTCCGCCCTAACCGTGTCCCAGACCTCTTGCAAACGTTTCTCGACTCCGAACCTCTGCCGCCTCCCCTGACCTTCCTGCCTGTCCACGACCATGAACCATAGCCGCCTGCCCTGACCTTCTGCCTGCCCACGACTACGATTCTCGACTACGACTCTGTACCACGCTGCCACCTGGGCCCACTATCGCAAGCAAGTCACGTCAGGGGGGACGACCTGGAGCTCACGCCGCAGCAAGTCCATCCCGCTTGCGGCGGGCTCTGGTGAAAACGGGGGCTACTTAGATTCCGTTCCCGGGGCGTGGCTTAGCTATCATCGCTTGCGGTGGTCCAGAGGGTCCACCACCTGGGCCGTTACAGTTAGATCCAGCCATGGACCCGCCAAGGTGCCCTTGCCAAGTCTAGGGGAAATCTCACGAACATTGTCGGCCAACAGTCGCAGCAGATCGCACAAACGGGCCCACAAGCAATTGTGTCAGCTGTCCCCCAAATGATGCCCCAATTCCTGGCCTCCCAGCAGCAGCAACGCCTCTTCACCAGTGGTTCTATCTTCCTGGGCCGCCCCACTGGCAACTGTGGGTCCGAAAGCTTCGTCTTTCCTCTACCCTCAAGTTTGACGGGGACTCAAAGCCTGCAGAGGCTTTATTAGGCAGTGCTCCATGCACGGGGAGCTGATGGCCGGTCAGTTCCCCACTGAAAGGGCAAAGGGTTTGCGTTCGTGGTGACCTGCTATCCGGAAGGCCCCCTGCCTGGGCGACACCCCTTTGGGCCCGGGAACGACCCTGTGACCGCAGACCTACAGGTTTCCTCACTGAATTCACAGCAATTTCGAGGAGCCTGCGTGAGCATCTTCCGCGGAGACAGCGCTACTGAACCTACGCCAAGGGACTCCTCCGTAGGGGAGTATGCGGTCCAGTTTCCGCACCCTAGCCTCCGAGCTGTCAGGGAACGAAGCCGCTTCTGCGCCACGTTCAAAAAGGGTCTGTCAAGCAGAATAAAGACGCACTTGCGGCAAGAGACCTTCAGTCGACTTTGTGCGAACTCATCCATCTGGCTACCCGCATTGACGTGCGGTTCAGGGAAAGAACAGCGGGAGCTCCGCCAAGGGGGGGAGCGTGATTTGGGCACAGCCTCGCCGTTACCTCGCTTGGCTCCCGTTTTTTCCAAAAAGGCCTCCACACATTCAGCTACAGAGGAAACCCATGCAGGTGGACCGGGCCCCACTTGTCGGAGGAGGAGCGGTCCCGTCCGCGATGAGAACCTTTGTCTCTACTGCGCCAGTCCGGACCATTTCCGTAGGAGTTGTCCGCAGCGTCCTCAGCGGTGGCGTAGGGGAGAGGCGTCCCTAGGTGCTCAGTCCTTCCTCTCCAACGACGTTTTGCCGGTACAAGTAAACGACGGATTCGGTCTATCGTTCCGGGCCTCTGCCTCCTGGACTCCGGCTCCGCCGGGAACTTTATTCACGCCTCCCTGGTGTCACGCTATCGTTTGGGCCAGTACCCGCCTGGAGAAGCCCTTGGTTATCTCATCCGTCAGTGGGGAGCTTCTCAGTGACTCCATTCTGTTCATCACCCGGCCGGTGACCTCCGTGTAGGGGTCCTCCCACGGAGAAGATCTCCTTTCATGTCCTGCCTCGGCGTCTTGGGCGATCTGTTGGGCTGCCCTGGTGCAACGTCACGCCCCTGCACTTGATTGGAAGACAGGTGAAGTCCTGCGTTGGGAACGAGTGCCAGGATCTCTGTTTGGTGGCACCTTCGCCCGGTTTGCCCCCTTCCCCAGTCGTCTTTTCAAGTCTCTGCAAGGTCTGCCAGCGGAGTACCAGGATTTTGGAGATGTGTTCTCGGAGAAACAGGCTGAGTGCTACCACCCATCGGCCAAAATGACTGCCCAATCGACCTCCTTCCCGGAACCAGTCCTCCTTGGTAGGGTTTTACCCTCTTTCTGTGCCCGAACCCAGGGCATGTCGGCCTATTTAAATCCAGGAGAATTTGTCGAAGGGTTTTATACGCAAGTCTTCCTCGCCTCCGGGGCTGGTTTCTTCTTTGTCTAGAAAAAAGACGGTTCACTTCGCCCGTGTATTGACTACAGAGGGCTAAACAAGATCACGGTGAAGAACCGCTACCCTTTTACCCCTGATCTCTGAGCTATTTGATCGCCTCCGTGGAGCCAAGGCTTTACTAAATTAGACCTACGAGGAGCCTATAACCTAAACAGAATAAAGCAAGCGATGAGTGGAAAACGGCTTTCAACACACGGGACGGGCATTT
Source organism: Phyllomedusa bahiana (assembly GCA_025379985.1). Classification (NCBI taxonomy): domain Eukaryota; kingdom Metazoa; phylum Chordata; class Amphibia; order Anura; family Hylidae; genus Phyllomedusa; species Phyllomedusa bahiana. Next base: position 13,100 of record JAODAL010027212.1, read on the forward strand.
TGAGTATCTCGTGAGCCGTTCCGGGCTTGCAATGCCCCAGCCGTATTTTCAGAGTTCGTCAAACGACGTGTTTCGGGACTTGCTGTACACCTGCGTCACTGTATACTTGGACGACATCCTGATTTTTTCCCCTGACATCCAGACCCCTCGGGTACAAGTACGCCAGGTTCTGCGACGCCTGCGGGGCAATCGAATTTTATGCCAAGCTGGAGAATGTCGGTTCCACAGGGCCCGCCTTCCTTTCCTTGGGTACATAGTTTCCGATCGAGGGTCTGCAGATGGACCTAGCTAACTCTCCGCATCCGCAAAGGGCCACGACCTGTGGTCTCCGGCGATTCAACGGTTTCCTAGATTCGCCAACTACTACCGGCAGTTTATTCACCACTTCTCTAGCTGCTGGCTCCCATTGTGCTCTCACCCGTAAGAATGCTAACCCCCAGATGTTTTGGGCCCCCATCGGCCGAAGAAGCATTCTCCAGTCCCGAAGACAGTATTCTTTCCTCAGCACCCTATTTTGGTCGGCCTGATCCAGAAAGGGCCCTTTCAGCCTAGAGGTGGATGCTCTTCTGGGAGCCGGGGCTGTCCTGACCCAGTAGGGCCCTAAAGGCAAGACCCTCACAAGTGTTTTTTTTTCAAAGACCTTCCCTCGGGAGAAACGTAAATTTCGCCATTGGAGACCGGGGAAATGTTGGCCATAAAATTGGGCCCCGGTAGAGTGGCGGACATCTGTTGGAGGGAGCTTGGCACCCGTTTAAAAGTCTTCACAGACCATAAAATCTCCAAAAACTCCAGCCCGCTCAGCGTTTGAACCCTCGCCAGGCCCCGGGGGTCTGTTCTTCTCGCGCTTGGGTTTCAAAATACACTTCCGACCGGCCGAGAAGAATATCAAGGCGGACGCCCTCTCCCGTCGTCTGACATCACCGGGGAGGAACCGGTGTCACAGCACATCATAAGTCCTGAACGGCTGATTCAAAGCGGCTCCTTGGATCTCCGGAACGTTCCTCCGGGCAGAACCTACGTGCGTCCCGGGGCTCAGGAAGGGGGATCTGGTGTGGGGCATAGCTCTCTTTGGCCGGCCACCCCGGCGTAAAGGAAATCCTTCGTCCTCATCTCGCGAAACTACTGGTGGCCAACCCTGCTCCAAGACGTCAAGGACTTCGTTCTTTCCGCACCCCATGTGCCCAAAACAAGGTCCCTCGCCATAGGCCCGCTGGGGCTCTTAGTCCTCTGCCAGTTCCAGAGTCTCATGGACACCCATAGGCATGGACTTTATCAAGGACCTTCCCCCTACAACGGTAAACTCGGTCATCTGGGTGTTCACTGACCGATTGTCCCACTCAGTGCCGCTTCCTGTTCTCCCTTCTGCTCCCAATTGGCAGGTACTTCTTCCCTCACATCTTTCGTCTGCATGGTCTACCATCCCACATCGTCTCCGACCGAGGCGTCCAATTTGTCTCTAAATTCTGGCGTGGCCCTGTGTTCCCGGTTGCAAAAACAAGCTAGATTTCTTGATATCATCCCCAGACAAATTGGGCAGGTGGAGAGGGTAAACCGATCTTGGGGAGTATCTATGGCACTTTGTGTCCGGACGACAGGACAACTGGTCCTGAATTGCTGCCTTGGCCGAGTTTCATTAATCATCGGGGCTCCGACTCAACTGCCGTTCTCCTTTCTGGTGGTCTATGGCTGTCCCCGCCCCTCCCCTCCCCCTGCTTCCACCTCCGAGGTTCCCGCCCTGGACAACCAGGTTCAGGATATCAGGATTTTTGGGAGAGACCCGACAAGCCTTACTCCAGGCTTCAAACCCGTATGAAGACCCAGGTGACAAGAGGAGAAGACCTTCCCAACGTTCCTCCCAGGGGGTAAGTGTGTCTCTCTTCTAAATACCTACGCCTCAAAATCGCCAGCTATAAATTGGGTCCGCGGTTTCTGGGACCCTTCAGACTTCTGCGACAACTGACCCGGTGTCCCCATAAACTCTGCCTGCCTCCATCTCTCCGGGTTCCTAACGCCTTTCAAAGTTCTCCTCCTAAAGCCCCTGGTCCTGAAACGGTTCTCCAGAGGAGCGCTGCTCCTCTCCCGTGCTAGGATCCCCTGATGTCTTTGAAGTGAAGGACATCTTAGACATGAAGATCGTCAGGGATAAGCGATATTTCTTGTAGATTGGAGGGGCTTCGGCCCGAAGAGAGGTCCTGGGAACCGGAGTCCAATATCCTGAACCCAGACCTTTTCCGTAAGTTCCCTTTAGCCTAAAAAGGGGGGCGACCTGAGGGGGGGGGACTGTCGAGGTACCCTCTGCTCCTCGGCCCGCGGGCCGCGGGCGCACGCGTGCCCCCCCCCCAGGTGCCCCCCGGGGGCGGGGGGCGCCGCTGGGCGGGGAACGGGCCGGGGGTCTGCGCCTGCCGGGGACTCACCGACCCCGGCTTCCCGTGCCGTCCGCCGCCCTCTGCTGGCCGAGCGCGCGTGCCCGTGTCCTAAGGCGCGTGCGCGCTCGTTCTCGAGGATTTAAAGGGCCAGCCCCGATAATTGGCTAATTGCCAGGCGCTTCCCCTACTTTAGGTCACGTCCCACAATCACCCCTTGCTGGATCTATGTTGCCTCGTGCCTTAGCTAAAGCGTTTCCTAAAGTGTATTCTCACCCTACCGTGTACCAGACCTCTTGCTACGTTTCTCGACTCCGAACCTCTGCCGCCTGCCCTGACCTTCCTGCCTGTCCACGACCACGAACCATTGCCTCCTGCCCTGACCTTCTGCCTGCCCACGACTACGATTCTCGGACTACGACTCTGTACCACGCTGCACCTCGGCCGCCATCGCAAGCAAGTCACGTCAGGGGGGACGACCTGGTAGCCTCACGCCGCAGCAAGTCCATCCCGCTTTGCGCCGGGCTCTGGTGAAAACCGGGAGCTACTTAGATTCCATTCCCTTGCGTGGCTTAGCTATCATCGCTTGCGGTGGTCCAGAGGGTCCACCACCCAGCCGTTACACTGGGCACTGATGGGTGCAAATGGGTCTGGAAGAATCAAGGCAAAAAGGGGACTAATGGATCAAGAATAAATGGGAAAAGCACTCAGGTTCACACCCTCTCATCAGTGATCATCTTGCCCACTTGAAAGCTTGAAATTAACCTATGCAAGACCGAGGGAAAAGTCATCACTCAGTTGGCGTGAATCTGAGCATTCTCCCCATTTAGAACTAAGTGGTGGAGACCACTTACTTGTTAGTTCAGGAGTTTATTAGCATAGCAGTGCCAAGACTAATGGCAGCAATGGCTAATGAACTGGAGAGACTACAAGAAAAAAAAATTAAAATCAGAAGGTGGCAGGAAGAAGCTGTAAGCTATATGGATAATTTTGATTTCTTGTTGCAGAACTGTAGCTTGTGTCCATGGGCTATGTTCAGTACTGCGGCCCTATTCACCTGCATATTAGACAAAGTCCTGATTTTAGAAAATCGTTTCATAGAAGCTTTTTAAGACATTGTATTTTAATAAAAAGCATGTCTTGCTATTGTGCGGTTAAAGAGCCATTCTGTTTTTTTCACCTTTAGTTCAATAGAAATTGCTTCTAGGTACACAGTAATGTCAGTAATTTTGCTTACCTAAAGCTGAATACAGAATTTCTCACTGTCGCCACTTCTGTGACTTGCACTTTGAGTAGCTGAAACACACAGCATGGTGGTGGGACCCAGAACCATGCATTTCTGTGCAAAGTTCAAAGTCAATAGGAATACATAGAGACATCAAACACCCATCAGCATTAAAAGCACAGTGTCTTTCAGCCAATCAGAGTGCAGGTCATGTGATCTAATAGAGACTGTTGTATCAGCCAGAAATCCTGTATTCAACTCCAGGTATGCGAAATTATCGGCACTACAGGGTACCTATAAGAAATTTCTAATGAACTAAGGGAACAACAAAATCTGGAGTGGTCCTTTAATTTACATCAGTGTACTTCACCTCTATATTTCTTAACGTATATATTTTACCATAAATTGGATCCCAGCATGACTTGTTTTAGATCACTGCTGGGAGTTGTTCCCATTTTTGGCTATAAAACTAATATACAGAAGCTTCGCTACGGCATTTTTAGGCGCATTACAGCTGAAACAGGTATACCACTTTTAAAGTGGTATACCAGAGCCAGAAATGTCATACTAGTGCTAGAATGTAGTGTTGAGCGATTACGTTGACTATCGCCATCGATAGTCGGCCATCATCGACAAGATATTCGATGGTCGATGATAGATTATCACCGATGACCATTAAAGTCTATGGGAGAGCAACAACACCTTCATTCTTACACCCAAACAGAGCTGGAGAAGCTGGAATTAAAATCCACAACAGTCAAATGGATACGTGCTACATCTTAGGCAACACACTTAGGTTATAAAAGCCACAGAAAAAAAGTCACAGACCATTCACTATCCCTGCCTTGCACCACAGCATGACCCTTAAACCTGCATGATCCACAAATTAAAAAGTGCCAGAAGGCAGTATGATTTGAACCATCATTTTACTTGAACGGACATTGAAATCCTGTCCTGGAATGCGATGAGCCCCAACCTGCTCCCCCGATTAAAAAATGCCGGAAAAAAAAAGGGGCTTTTAACCAAACCCTTTAGTTGAAACGGCATTACTATATCTGTCCTGTACCCCAGTATGACCATTAAACCTGTTGACCCCCAGATTTAAAAAGTCTGGGGGAAAAGGAGTCTTTCAACCAAATTTTAGTTGAACTGGCATTTACTATAAATTTCCGACCAGTTGACCCTTAAACCTGTCCCCACAATTAAAGTGCCGGAAAAAAAAGGGTCTTTGAACCCCCATTTTTTGAACTGGACATTTCTATACCTTCCGGGGGCCCCAGCATGAGCCCCAAAAACCCGCATGACCCCCGATTAAAAATGCCGGGGAAAAAGGGGGTCTTTAAACCCCCATTTTGTTTCACTGGGCACAGACTATCCCTTTTGGCCCAGCATGACCCCAAACCCGAATGAATCAGATTAAAAGTGCGGAAAAAGGAGTCTTTGGGCCACCTTTTTTTTTTCTGGACATAGACTACCGTCCCGGGCACAGCATGAGCCCAAACCTGCATGACCCCCAGTTAAAAAGTGCCGGAAAAAGGAGTCTTTAAAACCCCCATTTTAGTTTCCTGGACATAGACTATCCCTGTCTGGCCACAGCATGTGCCCCAATCACATTTTAGTTTCACTGGACATAGATTATCCTGTTCTGAGCCACAGGCATAAGCCCAAACCTGCATGAAGTTACAGATAAAAAGTGCCAGAAAAAGGGAGTCTTTGAACCACATTTTAGTTTCATGGACATAGACTATCCCTGTCATGGGCCACAGCATGACGCCCCAAACCTGTCGATGACCCCCACATTTAAAAGTGCGGAAAAAGGAGAGAGTCTTTCAACCCCATTTTAGTTTCACCGGATTATTGAATATACCTGTCCGGGCCACAGCATGAGCCAAACTGATGACCACAGATTTAAAAGTGCCGCGAAAAAGGGTCCTTTCAACCACCATTTTAGTTTCATCGGAATTGAATTATATGTCCAGGGCACTGCATTGAGCCCAAACCAGCATGACCCCAGATTAAAAAGTGCCGGAAAAATGAGTCTTTAACCACCAATTTAGTTGAACTGGACATGGACTTACCTGCGTGACCACAGTATGACCATTATTAAACCTGTTGACCCCAAATTAAAAAGTGCCGGGGAAAAGGAGTCTTTCAACACCATTTTAGTTGAACTGGACATTGATATATTGCCTTGTTTACAGCAGAATCCAGAATGACATTTAAACTGTTCTGACCAAGATTAAAAAGTGCTGGGAAAAGGAGTCTTTTCATCCAACATTTTAGTTGAACTGGATAATTGACTATATCTGTCCTGGACCGCAGTGAGTGATGACCATTAAACCTGTCTGACCCACAGATTAAAAGTGCTGGAAGAAAAAAGGAGTCTTTGAACCACCATTTTAGTTGATCTGCGACATTGACTATACTGTCATGGGCCACAGCATGAGCCCCAAACTGCATGACCCCCCAGAATTTAAAAAGTGCCTGGAAATAGGAGTCTTTAAACCACCATTTTAGTTTCACTGGGACACAGGATTATCCCTGTTTGGTGGGACAGCATGAGCCGCCAAACCGAATGAAGTACAGATTAAAAAGTGCCGGAAAAAGGAGTCTTTGGACCACATTTTAGTTTCACTGGACATAGATATCCCTGTCCTGGGCCACAGCATGCAGCCCCAAACCTGCATGACCCCCTGCTTATAAAAAGTTTGCCGGAAAAAGGAGTCTTTTTTAAACCACCCATTTTAGTTTCATGGACATAGACTATCCCTGTTCTGGGCCACAGCATGAGCCCCAAAACCCTGATGAAGTACAGATTAAAAAGTAAGTGCCGGAAAAAGGAAGTCTTTATTAAACATACCATTTAGTTTCACTGGACATAGACTATCCATGTTCTGAGCCACAGCATGAGCCCAACCTGCTGAAGTACAGTTTAAAAAGTGCCAGAAAAAAGGAAGTCTTTGAACACCATTTTAGTTTCATGGCATGTCTATCCTCTGTCCGGGCACAGCATGAGCCCTAACCTGCATGACCCACTTTTAAAAAGTTTGCCGGAAAAAGGATCTTTCAACCACCTTTTAGTTTCACACGGATATTGAATATACCTGTCTTTGGCCACAGCATGAGCCCCAATCCTGCATGACCACAGTTTAAAAAGTGCGGACAAAAGGAGTCTTTCAACACCATTTTAGATTCAACGGACATTGACATATTACCTGTACTGGGCCACAGCATGTGCCCCAAAACCTGCATGACCACAGATTAAAAAGTGTGCGGAAAAAGGGAGTCTTTTCAACACATTTTTAGTTGAACTGGAATTGACTATACCTGTCGTGGACCGCAGTATGGACATTAATCCTGTCTGACCCCCAAATTATAAAGTGCCGGGAAAGGATTTTCAACCACCATTTTTAGTTGAAACTGGACATTGGACTATATCTGTCCTGTACCGCAGGAAGGACCATTAACCTGTCTGACCACAGATTAAAAATGCCCCAGAAAAAGGAGTTTTCATACACCATTTTAGTTCACTGGAAGTTACTGTCCCTGGTCCTGGGTAGCGCTTGCCCCTCCGTAAGGTGCGGACCAATTGAGCTTCACTTGGAAATTACTGGTGGTTAACGCTCCTGTTCCACCCAGGTTGCCTTTTTTGGCATTCTTTTTCTCATTTTACTCAACGTGCTGGAGGAAATGAGTACTCTGTACTTTGTTTTCTCTGTCCCGTGTCAATTACTCCATGTACTCTGAATACCTTACATTGGTCAAGTTTTCTTGTATCCTCCCTTTGTACAATTCAGAGAATTTTTTTACCGCTATTTTGATAACGCAAGTCTTTTTAGTAGTTTTAATTCAGAAAAAAAAAAACACATTTTTTAAAATAGGATGGAATCCACCCTGTCTTTGTTCTCTCTTTTTTAATTGTATTATATGGGTTGGTCTTCAATAAAGGATTGATAGTATGTTAAAGATCTTGCAAAAAAAAGTCATTTTGCAATATGTGTCCATTAACAGTGTCATACCTATTCCTGTTTCTGACTGCACCATCACCCTTGACCACCTTGAAAATTTGTGAAAAACAAATGTCGTTAGAAAAACATTTTTTTAAATTTAGGACCTGTAGTATAGCGCAGGCACAGCAAAATCCCCCCAAAAAATTCAAAGCATAAACCCCCTTGGGAGCCACTTTGGACAATTTGAAGAACAAATGTCTGTTAGAAACAACTTTTTTTTTGAATAGGACCTTTTAGTTTTGGCTGCATTTCAAAGCGCATGACAAAAAAAAATTTTAAAAATGATTTCCCTAACCACTTTTTAAAAATTGTGAGGGAGAAATGCCACTTTAAAAGGGCCAACATTTCTTTTCCAAAGGCCCCGATTTATACTTTATCTCACGGGCAAAATTGACCCCAAAAAATTTTAAAAAATATAAATTCTCGCCACCATTAAAAATTGTTTTGGGAAATCCCACTTAGAAGCCATTTTTCCCTTTTTCCAAAGGACCAAAATTTTTAATTTGCATTCTCACAGAAACATGACCTCAAAACCATTTCCCAAGGCGAAAACTTTAAAGATAAGTGAGTAAAGGAAAAAACGGTGTTGTAAAAAAACCTTGCGTCTTTTACATTTCTCCCACAGAAAAACCAGAAAAAATAAAACTTTTTGGGAAAGAGAAAAAAAATTTGCAGTAAAAAAATGATCATTTTAAAAATAATTTTTTTAATAGGACCATTTCTTTTTTGAAGGGGAAGGGTAAAATTAGCCCGGGCAAGTTATTCGGTGACCCCCGGCTTTTGGGGGGCCACAAATCTTCAGAGATCCATCCCTGTTTTCTTCTTGTTGAAAGTCAAACGATCCACATTATTTGGAAAGCTGGTTTCTTTTGTCTGTAAGGGGACTCCTCCAGCTGTGCTAAAGGGTTTTCCCGCTCAGAAAATGACGCGGGTTGCTGGGCGGGACAACACCTCTATGGCTTGGCGAGGGGTTTGGGGGGGCCATTCTTTCCTTTTTTGGGTTCCCCAAAAGTTTATTGGGCCCCAGAAAAAAATTTCCAAAATTCCCATCTTTTGTTGAGACCAGATAGTTTTGCATTTATAAATTTTAAGCGGGTTTTTTTCCTTCTTTTTTTTGGGGGTTGTGTGCCCTGTTTTTGCATGCTTTGGGTGGGGGTGGTAAAAAAAAGTTTTGCCGGGGTCCCCCATTGGGCCCTTTTTGCCCCTTGCCTGCTGCGGGCTGTTGCCCCCTACGGCTACTTGGAAACTTACTGCTTTTTAAACGTCGTTTTTGTTGTTTTCCCCCGTAAACTTTTTAAGAATTTTAAATTTCAGACGCAACAGATTTCTCCATTTGATAAATTTCAGAAAGGCTCCTTTTCCCCTGCATTTTACTCTCTTTTTTGGGTGGGGGAAAAGGAAAGTGCTGAGTTTTGTTTTGTCCCGGGAATCCGGGGAGGGGGGCCAACCCCCGAAACCCTTGTTGTTCATTTTTGATGGCCTTAAGGGCGAGGACCCATGTTGGGGAAATGGAGCACCAAGGCACTCTTTTTGGGAGAAAAAGGGAGCCTTGATTTCCCAAGCCTCGGGGGTGGGGGGCCATGGGCAAATATTTCCTCATTTTCCCTTTCCCCGCCTAAAAATTCACGCCAACCCTTTCCAAGGCAGGGACGGTCGAGTGCGGTGTCAAAAGGAAAATACCCCCCCTCCTCCTCCGCTTCTCCGCACAGCTTAAAACCACAGCCCTGACTTCCCTTTAGATGATGCACCCTGAGAGCTGATGGGGCCTCCCTTGGGGCACTACCCCCGGGGAAACCGGGGAACCACCCCCTAATAAAGGACCGAAAAAAATTGAAAAACCTGTTGGGGGCCCTTTGGGGATTCGTTTGGGGGGAAAGGCTCCAGGGGTTGCATCTGTGTCCGCTCCTCCCCGTTGTTTGGCGGGACCTGTTGTTTCAGAGTGTCCAACGATCGTTCCAGAACTAAACCCACCACAATGCTCATGCTAAACCAAAGGGCATCGGCCGCACTGCCTTTTTGGTGGCTTCTTCAAAACGGGGCAGGATGGTGCAGAGTTCTTTCCCCTCCCTCCACTCTCGGTGGTTTCAACACCCCGGGTCCGCCCCCGCTCCCTTTGCAGGCAATGTGCCCTTTGGGAAACTGCTTAAATGGAAATTGGGCGCGGGCCCCCCAAAATTTCCGGGAAACATGTGGGGGGGGAAATTTCCCCAGCGTGTTCCAAATTTAAACCAATGAGAGGGTTTTTGAAAGGGAGGCCGAGTGCCCGCGCAAACCCCACCAGGCGGGACAAAACAGGGGGGGCAAAACGGGGGGAAGGGTTGCGAACTTAGACTTCGACCTTTCCTCACCCGGGGCAGTCCAGCCCCGGGGGTTACTCTTTAGAAATTTTTGGGAAACGACAAGGTTCCCATGACTTTTCCCAGGCAAGGGATTTGCTCCAACCCTACCGATCTTAAGGGGGGCCCCAAGAAAGATTTCGCCCTTTAAACCCCAAAACCAAACCTTTCCTTTGGCAAAAGGGTTCTTGGCCCCCAAGCCTGCGCTCTTCTCTTTTACGGAGAGCCTTTCCACGGGCTCCTAAACCGTGTTTGGGAGGTTCCCAAAACAGTTAAATTAAAAACCCGGGCCTGGTTTTTGGGCACGTGTTTGCTACCGAAGGATCTTGGGGGAGAGGCCCTTTGCAAAATCCCTGCGGTTTTTTGAAAGACGTGCCCCCCACCTGAGGGGACCCACTGTCATGACCAGAGCCCATCCCCCCGGGCTCACCCAGTTTTTTATAGCGGCCTGGGCCGTGCTTACAAGCCCCATGGGGGTTGGGGGTGGAGATGGATTTTTTTCCCCGGACACAGTTTCGGGGAAAATTTCGTTGGGAAATTTTTAGTTTTACCCGGGGGGCGGGCCCCCAGGGCGGGGAAACGGTTTTTCCCTGGAAAAAAAAAGTGCCCTCCCTTGGCACCCCCCCCTTTTGGGGGCAGGAAAGGGGCCCAAAGGTGGGGGAAAAACCCATCTGGGGCCCCCCAGACGGAAAGGCAACTTTTCCAAGGCCAAAAGTTTTGGAAAAGCTTTTGGTTTTGGGGAGGGTTTTGGTTTTTTAAAAGTGTTTCTTTTTCTTCCCAAACCGGGAAGACGGGAAGGGGTTTGGTGCTGGGGACTGGCCGCTTACGGCGTCCCAGGTGGTCAACTGGGGGAAAGGGGAAAAGGGGGGTTAGGGGGGTCTCGGGTTGGCTGCTGGGTGGTCCCTCGGGCAAACGGGGGGGAGGCTGAAGCGGGGGCTGATCCCTAAACAGGGACTTGAGGGACAGGGGCAGCTAAAGGGAACGTTTTGGGGTTGGAGGGGGGGGGGAGGGGGGGGAGGGGGGGGACAGATGTTTTTAAACATTGGTTGGAGGCCCGGCGTCGGTCTGGTTTTTTTTTGGCCCAAAGGGGGTTGCCTCCATTTCAACTCATCTTTCCCGCTGCTTGTGATAACATGGGGTGGTGGTTAAACCCACCTAAGGTTCTTGCCTCTTTACTTATGTTTTTAAACGGAAAAGGGGGGCATATGACATCGTGGTTTAATCAGGGCGGGCTAAAAGAAAAGGGGCCCAGGCTTGAGGGGTTTATGGCCCCTTTTTGGAGGGCGATAAGCGAGGGGGGGGGTTTGCGCTGCCCCATGGCTGGGGGAATCATATCAGCGGACTTTTTGGCGCCGGGGCCCCTCCCCCCTTTTTTGGGGGGGGGAAACCAATAGGCCCACTCCCCCATCATCCCCCTTTCCTCGCCCCAGTGAAAAAGCCCCTCCAAGAAAATTTCTGTAAAAAAGACCACTTTGGGTTTCCGCAATGCCCGTCGTATCATCATAAACACGGGTTGACTTCGTCGCCCCTGGACATTCGGCACCCGGGAGTGGGGCTACAACCCGAGGGACGGCAAGGGTTGAGGGCCCCCCGGGGGTTTTTTGCCGATTGCCCGGCTTCCTTTCCTCCTTTTAGGGAATCAGTAACTGGGGTCAGAGCAAAAAAATCATCCTCTTTGGCCTTTAAATCTTTTAAAATGTTTCTACCCCAACCCCCTTTTTTTGTCAAAAAAGAGGTTTTCAGAAAAGGGGATTACCCAAATTGGGGGGAAACACGATTTTTAAACTTTTGGGCCCTGCTTCTTGTTGGACAGATGCTGATGATGCGGGATGACGAAAATTTTGTGGCCGTGACTGGGAGGACAGGGGGTTAAGGGATGCTGGATGCATTTGCTTTAAACCCCACTGAAGGACAGATTGGCGACGTGTTGTTATAAAGAATCCCCAGGGGCGGCCCCAAACCGTTTACATGCCTGACGGCCCCTGCAACTGCGATCCGCTGGCATGCGTGTTGTCCCCACACGGGAAAGGGAAAGACCTTCTCTCTTTAACCTTCCCTCCAGGGTTCCTACCCCCTTCTTTGTTTGGGCTTACCACCGAATTTCGTTTCCATGTTCAAAATAAAAAAAATTTGAAAAAGGAAAAAAGGGAAAAGATTTTTGGGAAAAAGTCTTTTAAATAAAAGACGGCAAATCACAGCTATTCTCAAACCCCCTCAAATAAAAAACAAAATTGCGGGGATTAAAATTTTAAAGGAAAATGGCCCTATCAACAAAGAGGGCCCTGCGCCAAATTTGAAAAAAACACGTATCGAAAGTATAGGGGATAATAAAATGTTTTTTTTTGGCACCTATCAATTAAACCTGTGGGGGACATTTAAATTGCTGTATTAAATTTTTAACTACAAAGTTGCTCTATCAAAAAAAAGGGCTTGACTGACCAAAAGTGAAAAAAAAACACCTGTCTAAAATGTTTTCGGGTTAATAAAAAGGTTTTTTTTTGGCACCTTTTTCAATTAAAACCTGTGGTAAATTCTTTTTTGGCTGTATTCAAATTTAACTACAAAGTAGCCCCAATCAAAAAAGTTTTGACTGACCAAAAGTAAAAAAAAAACCTTTTAAAAAGTTAGGGGGTTAAAAAAAAGGTTTTTTTTTTGGACCTATCAATTCACCTGGGGTTTGACTACAAAAAATTGCTGTATTCAAATTTAACTACAAAGTAGCTCTATAAACAAAGTTTGACGACCAAAGTGAAAAAAACCCCTTTCCTGAAATTTTACGGGATAAAAAAAAGGTTTTTTTTTGGGCACCTATCAATTAAACCTTTGGTGACTACTAAATTGTTTGTATTCAAAATTAACTACAAATTTTGCTCTATGAACAAAGCTTAAATTGCCCCAAAAAGTAAAAAAAAAAACACCTGTCTAAAAATTGTATACGGGATAATAAAAAAAGGTTTTTTTTTGGGCACCTATCAATTCACCTGTGGTGACTCTAAATTGCTGTATTAAAATTTTTAACTACAAAGTACCTCATGAAAAAGCTTAAACTGACCAAAAGTGAAAAAAAACACCTGTCTAAAATTTGTTACGGATTTTTAAAAAGGTTTTTTTTGGCCCCTTTTTGAATTCCCTGGGGGGTTAATTTCAAAATTGTTTTAAATTCACATTTTAATTTGAAAGGTGCCTAAATTTTAAACAAAGCGTATTTGGCCAAAGGAAAAAACACGTATTTTGAATTGTTTTGGGGAACTTTTAAAAGGTTATTTTTGGAAATTTTTCAATTCACCTTTTGGTGACTAAAAAATTTGCTGTATTCACTTTTTAAGGCAAGGTGCCTCAATGATAAAAAGCTGTACGCGCCAAAGTGAAAAAACCGTACTGAAATGTTTTCGGATAATAAAGGGTTATTTTTGGGCCCCCAAAAAACCTTGCTGCTACAAAATTGCGGGAAAAATTTCAAATTTTAAAAGGGAAAGGTTTGGCTTATCAAAAAAAGCTGGGAAGGGGCCCAAAATTGAAAAAAAAACACCTTTTGAAATTTTACTGATAATAAAATTGGATTTTTGCCCCCCTAAAAAACCCTCATTTTACTAAAAAAAGATTTTGGTTACCCTTTTTTAAAGTTAAAGGCTGCCCAATTTTCCGGGAAATATTTAAATAAAAAAATTTGTTAAAAATTTAAAGTATTGAAAGTGAAAATGTCTCCCTTTTAAGTCTTGGTGAACTAAAACCATTTTTCTTTATAAAAGTTTGTCTGTTTTTCCCCCGGGGGGCCCCCCCCCCCCACCCCCTCGCCCCCCCCCGTAAATTTCCCAGGGGGTAGTTTGCTCCTTAAAAAAATTTTCCTTAAACCCTAAACAACATAAAATCTTAAAATTTTCTGATCAAATTTTAAATTTGGGAAAGGGATCCCAGCTAACAGGGGGAGCTTTTTCTTTTGTGAAAAAATTTAGAAAAATTTCGCTGAGCGGGTTTGGAACAGCAGAGGAAAGTCCTACTGCAATGGAGGGCGACGGGACCCCTGAAAAAGAACGGGAAGGGGCTGTTTCTATGTAAAACAAAGGTCATGTGATTTTTCCACCCAATCCCCAACCATACAACCCAGTCATGACTTCGAAACCCCCCCAAAATCTCCCCCTGCCCCTATTCGGGTGAGTTTTAATTTTTTGGCCCACCAAAATTGGGAAAGCGCCAAAAGGCGCAATTAATAGTTGAAAAAATTTTGAGACCTCGGTTAACATATTTTGATCAAAAATGTTTAAGCTGCCCACGATTTTTTAACTTTTGATCTAAAAATTTTGGGGCTTTTTCCTATGCAATCTTTCCCTCTAAATTGGGACCCAAATCAGGCCTCTCACGGGTTTCAAAACCGCCCCTCCTTTAAATTCAGAGAAAAAAAAATAAAAAACCCCCAAACCTGCAACTCCCCTTTCCCTTTATGACAGGGGTGGGGAGTGGGGGGGGGGACAAAAAAACCCAAAAGGGAAACCCCCCTTTTCCTTTTCCCCATATAGGTTAAAATCAATGTACACCAAGTAAAAAGTAGGGTTTCTGTACACAAAAACTTTTCGGGAAAAAACGTAATTGGCAAACCCTTTGGGTGCCCCCCCGGGGGGGGGCTTGCGGCACACAGAAATTTAAAATACATGTACACACCAGCCGCCCCCAGGGGAAACATACGGGAAAAAAGGGGGCAATACACAAGGGGGAAATCCCTAAAGAAGCATTTATGTTATCTATCTTTACATAAAAAAATTTTTGAGACCCCGGGTTTTCACATTTTTTTGTTTCAAAAGATTTTAAGCTGCCCACGATTTAAACGTGATCTCAAAATGGGGGGCAGCCCTAGGGGTTTCTTAAATAGTTTGATATTAATACTGATCCCACAGTTTTTTTCCTTTAAATTTAATCGCATGACCTAAAAATTTTTCGATAAAACTTTAAAAACTGTGCCGTTTTCAACTTTGTCGTAATAATCGCTCAACGCTACTAAGGGCCTGATTTTTAAACCTGCTTTAGAGCAGGTTCATAAATCGGGCTCATTCTAGGCTATTATAATGCACTTGAAATTTGGCGTTTAAACACCAAATTTCATACATGCCACCCAAAGATTACAAATAGCTACTATGCAGTGGCTAAGCCAGAATAACATACATTAAAGAGATACTACCATCAAAACACTTTTTTTTAACAAGCAATGTAAATTTTTTGTAAAAATTGGCTGGGTTTTTTATTTTCTGATTAGTGTATGCCTAAAAATATTAGTAAGCCAAAGAAATAAAATACAATAATTTTATTAGTGCAAACATTAAAAAAGTTTTTTAAATAGTAATAGAGGTATAAAAAATTTGTTTTATAATGGGAAAAAACAGCCAAATCTTACCAAGTTTCCCAGGAAAATGGTGCTCTTACAAAAAAATAGTTGATTTTTTCAAAAAAAAAAATTTTGTGCAAAAAACATTCAATATAAAATAGCAAATTTTTTTATTTTAAAGTGATAAATTAATAAATACAACATTCAATAAATAAAAAATGCAATTGCATGATTATTATGTTTGTACTAATAAAATTGTTGTAATTTACTCCTTTGACTTGCTAATTTTCTGGTATTTATTGATTTGGGGTGATTTTTGTGGGCCCCCTTTTTCTTTTCCCTTTTTTTTGATTTGTCTCTCTTTAATTTTTTAAAACCGGGGGAGCAAGGCAGTGAGGATTGCATGACAGTTCTTTTAAAACCCCTACTAAAAGGGCCCAGAGAGGTAATTGTATAGGTGTGTTCACACAGCGTATTGTGGCACGTACAGATACACGTCGCAATACGGCTCATTAGCGTGTTTAAAAGTTTGGGGTGGGCCCGCGTGTACTTTCAAGCCGGAGCCCCTTTTGCCTCTTACAACTGGGCCCATTCCCCAAAAAATACAAACATAAAAACACCGTTTTTTTGAACAATGAGGTGAAATTTTTCTAAGGGAAATTCTTTTTTTCTGTATTTTTCTGGAATTTTTTTGCCAATTGCCCAATGTACGCACCGCAAATATGTCATGTGAACACCCCCCTATTAGCAGGAGCTGATTAATGTGAAAAAAAGCTGCAAGCCACCCACCCAGTGCAGAAAAAAAAAACTTTTTTTTAGTTCCCAAGCAAAATTTTGATTTCATTTTCGTCCCCAGATGACAAAATTGGAGAGGTTTCCAAAGGCGAATATTTTCAACTTAAAAAAATTTTTTTTGGCAATACGGGTTTTTTTTTTCCTCTTTCCCCGCCTCACAAAACGGTTTGTCCCCCGGGTTTTCGAAAGGGGTGGGGGACTGGAGGTTTTTTTTTTAAGTTGAAATTTTTATGTAAGTCAGAACAGGTTTTATTTATCAAAATTTTAAATCCGGCACAAAAGATTATTTTTTTGTTTTGGATAGTGCAGGGAAAAGGGGGTTTTTTCTTTGTTTTTCTGTCCCGTTTCCCCCGTTAGGGAAAATTTTTTCCTTTATTTGCTGCTGTGGCATGCTGGAAATTGTCGTTTCCAAAAGCTACTTTTTTGCTGTGGAATAAAGGGAAATACAAGTGCCCCCATGGCCCTTTAAATCTCCGTTTGTTAAAAAAAGGGGGCAGTAAGTCGGAACATTGTAAAATCGGGGGCTGCCTGTAAATTTTTAAGTTTGTTTTTTTTTCATTGGGAAAATTTCCCTGTCAGGCTTTTTTTTTTAAATTTTTTTTTTTTGTGGGAAAGAAAATTTTTTAAACCCCCTTCATGATGCAGTTATTTTTCTGACTGTGTTTTTGATTTGTTCATCTCTGCCTTCCAAGAGCCATAACTTTTTCTATCAACATATGAGGGATAGTTTTTTGCAAAACAAGTTATATATTTATTGGTACCCTCAAATGTATCATATAATTTATTGAAAAAAAAACGTTTGTGGGTGGAACTGGAAAAAATGCAAGTGTGCCATTTTTGTGGGTTTCGTGTCTATCGAGTTTAATGTGTGGTATAAACGACATAAAAATTATATTTTCCAAGTAAGCATGATTCCAGCTATACCAAATTGATATGATATTTGTTGCAATTTTACTACTTTTAAAAAATGCATCGCTAAATTTTCCCCAAACCCAAAAACTTTTTTTCCATCCCATGAAACTGTTATACAGTAAGGAAATAATTTTTTTGATCCCCTTGCCGATGAAGGGAATTTTGCCCCCTGACAAAAACCAAATTTTTCCCTTCTAAAATTTTAAAAGGGGAATTTTTATTTTAACATTGAGAGATAGGAAAAAATTCCCAAAAAAACAAACCGAAAATCCCCAGTGTATAAATTATATAACGTTATCATTTTCTGAGGGGAAAAAAGTATTTGATCCCCCAAAACATTAATGTTCGGGGTTTTTACAGACTAGTTTTTAAAAGCTTTCCCAATTAAAAAAGTTGCCCGCATTAAAGAAAGCTTTCTTAAATAGTCCCTTTATAAAAGACTCCGTCCACAAAACTCAATCAGTCAGGACTCCCAAAACCCCCTACAAAAATCGACAAAACTAAAGAGCTTTCAAAAGGTGCGGGACAAGATCATAAAATCCCGACAAAGCTGAATGGGTTACAAGACCTTTAAAAAAGAGGGAAAAAGGAGAAGGAGACAACTGTTGGGGCAATTTGTTTAAAAAAACGAAGAAATACAAAAATTACTGTCAATTTGGACATCGAAACTGGGGGACCCCTTTCAAAATTCACCTCGTGGGTATCGATGATTGTGAGGAAGGTGGAGATCAGAATAAAACTAAATGGGGGGGAAATTGTTAAAGATCCAAGGGGGAAATGGGACCACAGTCACCAAGGGGAAAAACCTTTTTAACCCCATTATGGTGTAATGGTTTTAAAAAAATGTGGTGGGCCCCCAGGGTCCCCCTGCCAAAACAGCACATGGGGGACCTATTGAATTTTTCCAAAGAACACCTGGATGATTCTGTGAGTGATTGGGAGAAGGTGCTGTAGTTAGATGAGACAAAACATTTAGCTCTTTGGCATTATCTCAACTCACTGTGTTTGAAGGAAGAGAAATGCTGCCTATGACCCAAAGAACACCATCCGCACTGTCAAGCATGGAGGTGGAAACATTATCTTTTGGGGGTGTTTCTCTGCTAAGGGCACAGGACTACTTCACTGCATCAATAGGAGAATAGATGGAGCCATGTACCGTAAAATCCTAAGTGACAACCTCCTTCCCTCCCAAAGGACATTAAAAATGGGTCGTGGCTGGGTCTTCCAGCAAGACATTGACCCAAAACATACAGCCAAGGCACAGAAAGAAGCACATTAAGGTCATGTGTCTCCAGACCTGAATCCCATAGAAAACTTATGAAGGGAGCTGAAGCTCTGAGTTGCCAATCGACAGCCTCAAAAACTAGAAATGATCAGCAAAGATGAGTGGACCAAAATTCCTCCTGACATGTGCACAAACCTCATCATCAACTACAAAAAACATCTGACTGCTGTGCTTGCCATCATGGGTTTTACTACCAAGTATTAAATCTTGTTTGCCAGAGGGATGAAATACTTATTTCTCACTGAAAAATGCAAATACATTTATTCAACTTATACAATGTGATTTTCTGGATTTTATTTTGGATATTCTAACTCTCAATGTTAAAATTTACCTATCCTTGAAATGATAGACTGTTCAGGTCTTTTCAGTGGGCAAACTTACACAATCAGCAAGGGATCAAATAATTATTTCCTTCACTGTAATTTTTTTTTTTGTGTGTGGGCTGTAGTTTAGTTTCTGTTAGTGTAATTTTGGAGTACATCAGACTGTTTCTGATTCTATCCTTTCATGTATTGCTTTTGTCATTGCCCTAGCAGTCTTGTCTAATTTTCATCTAGGCCAACCTTATCTAGGTCGAGAGAACAATAGAGCGATCATTATGTCATTACCTACTATTTATAATGAGACTACATGCAGATGAGCACTTCTCACAGAATCAGCAGTGTACTAAAATCAATCTGTCATGCTATCTAGGAGTTTTATCTCTTTATTTTTACAGCATAAAAAGAGCAAGATTTGATATGTAAATTTTCTTACGAAGGACTGCCGAAATAAAAAAAAATATTTCCAGAAATTCTAATAAAATCTTGTTTTCCAGGAATATTCAATTTAACAAAAATATCCGTTTCTGACAGGTGTCCCCTTAAAAGGATTTTCTTGCTACGCACATATCTGTAATTATGGGGACAGTAAAAATAAGCACTTTTGCAATTGGTTTGTATAACCTAAATCATTTAGTATAATAGCAGCTATTAGCTGTATGTGTCTAAATCTACTTCTGCAGTTTAGGGTCGGACCATGCCCTCTGTGCTGTGATTGGCTGTTCTGTGCTCTCTGTGCTCACTTCCCCCTCAGCTGTGTGGAACAGGTTGCCTGTGCTTGTCTCTGCTCCTCTCACAGTGTCACCTCTAATGTGAAGGATCTGGGCAATTACTGAATCTCTTTAGCTGCTAGTTTCACTCCCATATAACACACCCTTATACACTTTTCTTCACCTACCCATATAACACACCCTTATACACTCTGCTCCCCAACCCATATAACACACCCTTATACACTCTGTTCCCTCCACCCGTATAACACACCCTTATACACTCTGCTACCCCAACCATATAACACATCCTTATACACTCTGCTCCCCTAACCATATAACACAGCCTCATACACTTTGTTCCCCGTCCACCCATATAAAACACCCTTATGGACTCTGCTCCCCTCACCCGTATAACATACCCTTATACACTATGCCTGATAAAAGAGGGGGGAAGCAGAGTGCATTTCTCACATTTATTTAATCATTTAAGGCTGTATTGTTAACTGTTTACACCAATGCAGGGGTTCTGGTTACAGGGATTGTCTGTGAAGCCTGCGTGGCAGGTGACACACACAACTCTCCAGGCATGATAATTAACCACTGCAGGAGGTCTGCAGAGCTGTGACATCCACTCCCTCCCACTGCTCACACAGAAAGAAGAGGACTCAGGAGGGAGCAGGAACAGGGAGGGGGTGTGGTGATGTCACCACTCTTCAGTGAGGGTAGACACACCTACTGAGAGGTGAGACCCTCCCTTGGATTTGAAAATCTAAGCTAGTGAAAAGCTCAGATGAATGCAAAAGCCTATAGTGAGAAAACCTCTTTAACATAAGAACACTATGCAGTACTGCTGCCATTATGTTAAAATGCTAAATAATATAATATGGTGTCTAAATTGCTCTGCCACACAATGTTAAAGCCATCATACAATGCTTAAATAATACTAACATAATGCAGTGTATATGAAGAAATTTAATAACAGTGCTATGCAGTTCATGGTGAAGTTGCACATCCATAAAGCCAAGTCCTTAGTGAAGTTTGACATACCATATATACTCGAGTATAAATAGACCCGAATATAAGCCGAGGCACCTAATTTTGCCACAAAAAAATGGGAAAACTTATTGCCTTGAGTATAAGCCTAGAGTGAAAAATGGATACCAATAAAATTACATAGGCAGGTATAGGCAGTTTAATGTCCCCCATAGGCAGGTATAGGCAGGGTTTTTTTTAAAAAAAATAAATAAAAACGTACTCACCTCTCTCCTCTGCTGCTCCAAGGTGCTCTGTCTTCTTCCCGACATACTCCCGCATACTCCTATTGTGGAGCAGGAAGCGCTCACTCTCTGCTCCACACTAGTATCTTCAGCTGTAAGCGCTCACAGAGGAGTGGCATACAGCTGAAGAGATCTCTGCCGGCACCTGGGTCATGGCAGCGCCCGGACGCCGACAGGTGACTCAAGTGTCAGCTGTATGCGCTCCCAGAAGAAGCGCATACAGCTGAAGATATCGCCGCAGGTGCCCGGACAATGGCAGCGCATGGAAGCTGACGGTTGCTTCAGGTATAAGCTGAGGAGGGATTTTTCAGCACATTTTGTTGTGCTGAAAAACATGGCTTATACTCGAGTATATACAGTACTTTTAAATGCCCTTGGCTTGCGAAAAGAAAACACATGCTATTTAAAATCAAAATACCAAGCTCAGTTGTTTTCTGGATTAGTTGTTTGTTTTAGAAAACCCATCCTTAATGCCTATTAGGGAATTCCTAGTTAAAAAGGTTCTCCAATGTTTTTTTTAATTGGCTTCAACTTACATCACCATTTGGCACCGTTGAGTGGCACGTGACTGTCCACATTCAGGAGATGGAAGATATAAACAAAAGATCAGCCTAGTCAGGTTCTTCATCTATTAGTTGTCTTACTCAATGTAAATTTATTTTGTAACAAAAAAAAAGGCTAAATACTAATTTTTATCATTTACATACTTTGTTTAATTGTTAAATTAGGCCATATAGGTTATATGCAGGGACCTGTAGGCATACAGTCACTAGTATTCTGGATCATGAGGCGTTTAATAGTTATGCCTGTTTTAGCTTGAAATCGTACTAGCTTGGCCGGTTTCTGGCACAGAGGAACATAGAGTGGCACTACCCTAAGCAATTCATCACATAAACCATGTGGCTCAGGGTACACATGGTTCAAGTCCAACCATGACACACATAGGGGATGAACCATTTTTGGGCTGAACCTGCGATCATGAGAATACAGTTTAGAAATGAGTCACAAGAGTCTGCACTTATAATGAGCCAAACTGAGGTGGCAAAGGGATCAGCATATATATTTCATTTTTGTATGCAAATTTTCATTCATCTTGTTGATTTATGTGACACAACAGAGAAGGAATGCAATCGATCATGAACTCAGTAGTAATAAAGTAACAGATTTCGTGCATTCAAGAAAAGCTCCACCTTTGGAACCACTTTAAAGGGGTTGTCCACTCTATGTTGTTTTTCTTATGTATATAATAGGAAATCATACAGTTCTGTACTATACATGTATTAAACATTCTGCTGCTATATTTCTCTGATACCAATGCAGTAGACCCCAATCTAGACGCCCACCTTCCTACCCATCGTTATGGATCTTATAGACTAACTAGATGGACTAAGTAAGCTAAGTAAAAGAGCGAGTTACTGAGCTTGCGAGGGTGTCTTCTGTCTGAAGTGTGTCTTTGGCTTAAGTGTGCGGAGTTAAGATTGAGGGACTTTAGATTTGGGGATTTTAGAAGGGACAGTATTGTACTGATTTTTATATTTTTATCTGTGTATCTTTCTCCTTTTGTAACATCCCCATGAGTTCCATGATTGACAATGCTGTCCAGTGCACAACCTGTGCAATGTATGCCATCCTTGAACAACAGTTCGAGGGAGCAGACTGCTGTGTGAGTTGTGTACAAACTACACATTTAGAAACCCGGATCCTGGATCTAAATGAGCGAGTGGCAACACTGAGATCCATTGCCGACTTGGAAGCGAGTCTGCTGCTCACGGCTGCTCGCAGGGGTAGATGCTGTGGAGGATAGCAGCATGGAGGTGCAGGGACATGGGTACCAGTTAGAAAGAAGGGTAGAGGGAAGAGTGTCAGGGAGGCTAGTCCTGATCTGGCATACCCCAACAAATCTGCAAGATTGGCAGATGAGGGAGATGTCAGCTCAGAAATAGCATTGCTGCAGCAAGACAATACCCCTGTCTTCTCCAGTAAAGTGAGGAATAGGAGTGCAGAGCAGGCTAGACAGGTGCTGGTAGTTGGGAACTTCATTATTAGGGGAACAGACAGGGCATTCTGCCACAAAGACCGGGATCGTCGAACAGTATGTTGTTTACCTGGGGCCCGAGTTCGACATATCGCGGATCGGCTTGACAGATTGCTGGGTGGGGCTGGTGAGAATTCCAGCTTTTCATGGCCCAAAAATTGGGAAAGGTAGGGGGAGTTCCTTAAAAAACGTTTAAGGGAGTTGGGTTTGGAAAAAGCTGAAGGAATAGTTTCCAAGGTAATATTTTCGTAATACTACCTGTCCCAGGGGCCCCATGGGCGTCGCTAGGCGTAATTTTCCGGGCAAACCCCCGAATAGCCCTGCCTGTGCCCCAACCCTTTCAGACGGGGCAGCTGCATGTTTTCCCCCCGGGACGCACTTTGAGCTCGGGGTTTGAAAGTAAGAGGCTGCGGGGGGAAAAGGGAGCCCTCCCCGGGGGTTGGGCGTTTAAAGGGGGGGCCCGGTTTGGCTCACTCATTTGTATTTTATGGCCTGGGGCCCTCCACCCAAAACGGTTTCCCACCCCAACGGGGTAAAAAGCGGGCCTCCAGCCCCCCCTGCTGTGCTCGGCTCCCCCCCTGTTTGCCCCCGGGTAAATTTTTACCTTCTCCTCCCTGCAGCTACCCAGTGATTTTTTTTTGGGTTTGGTCAAAGAACCCTTCCCCAGGGGAAGGGAAACAATAAAAGGGTCTAAATGGTGGGGAGCCCCCCTTTTGTGGACACGGGTTTGTTTAGTTTTTTAGTTTAATTATGAAAAAAGGGAATGTAATCATATGAAAAAGGGGGCCGGGGGGCTTGTATAAAGGGGGTGTAGGTGTCATTTTCAGGGGGGTTTTTTTTCTTTTAAGGTGTGTTTGTTTTTAATATGGGTGGGGGGTTGGGGTTTGGTGGGGTTGGGTAGTCGGGGGTGGGGGGTTTTAATGTTTAATTTGCGGGGGTAGGGGTTGTATTTCCACCAAAAAATTCCAATAAAGCATTTCCAAGGGACTAAAAATAATCCGGCCGGGTTGGGGGTTCTAAATTTTTCCGGGTTAAACCCCTCAACTTTGATGTTTTTTAAAACGAAAAATTTTTTCCTTTTTATTGGTGTCATTTGGGTTCCCCAGGGTTACCTTTAATGGGTTGTTAGGTTTCCCCAAAGGTTTTGGCAAAATTTTTTGAAGCCATAAAAAAACGTAGTAAATTGGAAAAAGGGTTTTCCAATTTTTGCGGGAAAGGTTTTGGTTTGCAAATTTTTTCCCAAACCCCTACTTTGGGGGCCCCAAAATTAACCGGAACCAAAACTTTTTTTCCCTTTATTTGTTTTTAAATGAAAATTACTTTCTGTTCCCCTCCCCAAAAAAGGGGAAAGGTTTTCGTAACCCCTTGGGGAAAAGAAAAGGGAAGGCATTTCTTCCCTGGCGTTATAGGCCCCGTGGAATTTGGGAAAAAATTTTGAGGAGGGGACGGTTCTAAACAACGCGCCCCCTTTCCAAAAAAGGAAAACCGGGGGTTACTGGTTTGAAAGGCGTTTGAGTAACATTCCCCAAAAGGGCCCCAAACCCTTTTAAACCCCTTTTCCTTTAAAAGGGAAATGTTCCCACCCACAGCGAACTTCTCCCCCACGGTATATCCCAAAAACTCCCAATCCCCCCTTTTCCCAAAAAAAATCCTCCCCCCTAAAAACGGCTTTCATTATTTTTAAAACGGGGAAGGTGGGTTTTCCCGGGTTTCAAATTTTTTCCCCGGGGAAAAACCAACCATTAAAAACCTTTTAACCCCTAAACCCTATTGATTTTACCGTTTTGGTGGGGCCCCAAAATTTGGGACCCCCATTACGCGGGATGCCAAAAAAATACCTTTTGGAAAATGTTTTTCACCCAGAAAAGGTAGGTCTGTTTTTCCCCGGCGTGTAATTGAGAAAAAAACGCCCCCATTCCCCCCGGGCCCGAAATTTATGGTAATTTAATAGGTCTCATTGAGAAAAGGAAAAATTTTAAAACCCTTTTAGGGGGGAATAAATATCAGGGGGGAAACGTTTTGGTACAGTTTTTTTTCTGTAAAAAAAACATGTGAAAGGTTCACGGGGGGGGCGGGGAAAAATCCCAGTTGTGTAGGGAAAGCCCCTATGAGCAAAATTTAACACAGGGCTCGGGCCCCGGGGGATTTTTTGGGGCCCCTTGAAAACCCCCCTTTGGCCGGGGCCCAAACAAAAAGAGAGGCAATGGGAGATTAAGAGGGGGAATAAGTAGCCCCCAAAAAATTGGGGGTTTTTGGGGAAAAGGGGATTTTGGGTTTTTTGGAAAAACTGGGTGACTTTGTTTTGGGCCCTACAGACTTATGTAGGGACGGGCGGAACATAAAGGGGAAAAAGGGTTTTTGCTGTATTGGCCGGGGTTAGCGGGGATTTTTAAAATAGGGGAAAACTGGGGGGGGGAGGGAAAATAAAAAATTTGTGTCCCAAGATACAAATTTTTGGGAGGGGAAGGAAAATTTTTGTAAAAAAGGGCGGTGGGTTTGGTTGGGGGGGAGGGGGGGTGTTAAAAAAAAACAGGGATAAATGAAAAAAAAAAATTTGAAAAATCTCAAAATTTGCATGGACCAATGCCAGGAGTCCCCAAAAAACAAAAAAAATTTTTAATTTAAAAAATTTTATCTGTTTGCTGAAGAAAAATAGGGACATAGTGGGGAAAAACCTTAAAGACAGGGGTAGGCCGAGAGCTAGGGGAACGGGGCCCAAGTTAGGTTACAGGGTTTACGGTTTATTTAGAAGAGTTGGGGAAACTTCGGAAAGGGGGGAGGTTTTTTGTCCCCAATGTAAAAATCCTGTTTAAAGCCAAAACTTGCGGGTATTATATTGAAAAGGAAAAAGTGAGAAGTGGAAATTTTTTTTAAATTGGAAAATAATGGGGGTTTAAATAACAATAATAAAAATTCAAATAGGGGTCTGCTAACAAAAACCCATGGGAAGTTTTTATCCTCAGGTAAATAGATGAGGGGATAATCAGAATGATTTTGTTATTAGGGGAAAAATTTTTAAAATACCCAGACAAAAATTGGGGAAATTTAAAACCTTTTGCTTTTCATAGATGAAACTGGTTTTGTAATAACTAAAGGTAATTACCTTTCCCAAATTTGCAAAAACCAAACTAGGGGGAAAGGGGACATTCACTTAATATTCACTTTTTGACCTGGCAGACCGTAAAAAAAGGGTTTTCCGGGTTTGGGGGGCCCCCTAGGGAATTTTGTGCCAAAAATATAAACATTTCCATTCATGTTTTCAATAGAGTTTATCGAGGACCCAAAAAAACATGAATTTCCGGGAAGGGCTTTTTTATTTCCCTTAGAGGGGCCCCAAAAACCCACTTGGTGGGGAAAGGTGTTTAAAAAATAGAGAAAAAAATAAAAAAAAATGGGAGAACCCTTTAAAAAAAAAAATCTTAAGAACCCATTTTTGAGAGGGTCCTTCCCTGATGGTCATAAAGAAAATTTAAAAAACAGGAAAAACCCAGGTGTGGATCAAAAGAGGTGAAAAGGAGGCAATAAAAAAACTAGAAGAAAGTGTTTCAACTAATTAAAAAGGAGGGCATTTAAAAAGAGGCCAAAAAAGCTGAAAGGGAAAAAATTTTTAAAATATGAAAAAATAATAAAAAAAGGCAGAAAAACCCTGGACTAAAAGGCATTGTGCCTTTTGTAATATTTTAAAGTTTTCCCCCCAAAATTTTTTTTTAACTTTTTTAAATGAAAAAATTTTTTAAAAACAAAAAATTTTTTGCCCCTTTGAAAAGTAGAAAGAAACTAAATCTGTTAAACAATTTTTTCTCCAGTATATTTATCGAGGAGGATGACCTTCCTGTTGATGAACAGAGGGTTGGGGTTTAAACCCCAAATTTTTAAATGTTTTTTAATTTAAGAAAGCGCTCCCTTTTTTACAAAGATTAAAATTTGAAAAAATCCCCGGTCCTGGAAATTTTATTTCACCCCCGTTTTTTTTGGGAGTTAAGGGTTTTTTCATAGATAGGTCCCCATTCTTAATTTTTTTTGGAATGTGTTTTTAACAGGGTATTTCAAAAGGGGTTGGCGCATAGAATATTTTGGTGCCCAAATTCAAAAAGGGGGGCAAAAAGTGATCCTGGAAACTATTGGCCGGTAAGGGAAAAACCCTGTTGTGGGGAAAGTGGTTTTTAAGGTTTTCTCAAAATTTTTATCCCGGAGTAAAATCACTGAAATAAATTTTGGGTAACTAAGTTCCCCCCATGTGAAAGGTAGGCCCCATTCCGGTGTTGGGCTTGTCCATGTGAAAATTTGTGGAAAACCCCGTGCCATTTTCCCCCGTCCCGGTATCCGCCCGGCCCAAACGGTCCTCCCCCCTGATACAAAACAGGTTTTCGGGTGCGTATAAACCAAAAAAGAGGTCTGCACCCCCAAAAGAAACTCCACGATCCGGGAAGGGCGTAAAAGAGGTTTAAAAATTTATTTCCCAAAAATTTAAAAAACCGCCGTGCACAAACTAGGGGCCCCAAAAAGGTCTGAGTACAAAACTGACGCGTTTGGGTTTACAAACCTTTTCTCACAGATAATAGGATCCCATGTTAAGCTTGGTATTTAAAAACAAACATAAAAAAACCCAAAACCATGCAGTTCACACAACCCCCTTGGGATTTGCAACGTTAAATTTCCCTTTAAAGGGGAAAACTTTTTAAAATACATTGTAACTTTTGGGAAAAAAAAAAAAAAAAAACCCTTTCATTTTTTTTATAAGGTCCCCGTCCCATAATTTAGGCCCTGTGGTACCCTTGTACCGTCTTAGTATCCAAAAAGGGGCCCCTTTGTCTTAATTTCTTATCCCCGTCCCCCCCCCCTTTCTGGGAAAGGGGAAAATTTTCAATAGAAAAGTATTTTTAAAATTTCTCCCGTACCAAAGATGGGTTTTAGGGAAAAGGGTTAGCTGCTCCGGTCACGGAACCCCCGATTTCTTTTTATTATTGGGGAAAAGGGTTTCCCTTTTTGCGAAACTTCAATTTTCGTGGGTAAATCCCTTCATTTTCTTTTTTGAACTTTGGTTTAAAAAATATTTAAGTATACTAGTGAAAGAGGGTTACAGTTTAAAAAACTGTTTTATTAAAATGTTTTATCCTTTTGGCGTCCTGAAAGGTGGGTTTTTTTTGTTTCTCAGATTGGTACACCTTTCCACCCCATTGCCGGGCCCCCTTTTTTAGGAAGCCTTTTTGAGATAGGGAAAATTTTCCTTTTGTATTTTTTTCCCTTAAAGGGACTTTTGGTTTGGGAAATTTTATATTTCCTTTGTTTGGTTTTTTTTTTTTTGGGGGGAAAAAGACTACTTTAAACCTTAAGTATTTCCCGCTAATGTTTCAAACCCGGGGTTTTGGAAAATTTTAAAGTTTTTATGGGAAAATTTTGATTAAGAAGAAAAGAATTTCCAAGGGAAAATCCCCGCAAAAAAATTTGCGCAGAAAAAAGAATATACAAAAAATTTGAAAATGACACACAGGTTGTTTGGGGTTAAAAGCCAACAAAACTCCACCCAAACGCCAAAAGTTTACTTTGTTAAAGGGGCTTAAAAAATTTTTCCCCCAATTGTAATTTTTTTCTTTTTTCCCCAATTTTTGGATTGTAAAAAGATTTAGTAGTTTGGGTTTAAAATTTTTGAAGGATTTTATAATAAAAGTTGTAGAGATGATTTAAAAATAGGGATGTAGCAAAATTTATGAAAGGTAATAAATTTTTTTAAACATTCCCAAATTTTTGGGGAAAAAAATAGCGTTTTAAAATTTCTTGCGGAATTGAGGCAGAAAAAAAAAGTTTGGGCCCCTACGAGTCTAACGGTTGGGGGGGAGCCCCCGGGATCCGGTTATAATGAAATTCCCTTTTTTTCCCTTTAAAACCCGGGGGGCCGGCCTTGGGGCTTTCAAAAATAATATGGAGCGGGACCTATTATTTTCTGAGAGGAAAAAATAAAAAGAGCTTTTTGAAACCAAAAAAAATTAAATTTTAAAATTTGGGCCCCCCGGAAAAGCAATAAGAGGGAAATTTTTGGGACAAAAAAAACTTGGGGAAAACAAAAAGGGAGATTAAGGGGGGGGGGGGGTTGTGGTGTTTGGGTGGGGGCCCCTATTTTTCCCACAGGTACACAAAACACTTTAGGAAAAGGTTAAACCTACCGCAAATTGAGGGGAAAACCCCACAAGA
The DNA here is from genome assembly GCA_025379985.1 of Phyllomedusa bahiana. NCBI lineage: Eukaryota > Metazoa > Chordata > Amphibia > Anura > Hylidae > Phyllomedusa > Phyllomedusa bahiana. Next base: position 41,874 of record JAODAL010027212.1, read on the forward strand.
CACTATTTGGGGGAAAATAGAACCCTTTATTTTAAAGGGGAAGGGGCTTAAAAATTGAGGGTAATTTTACAAAAAAGAGACAAAAAAAATTTATAGGTTTAGAAAAACCTTTTTGGTCCAGTGTTTTTTTGGGGGACCGAAAGTACACAAGAAAAATTTTTTTCCCCAAAGGGCCCGGAGACCCATAATTTTTGGGGAATGAAACCCTTTAAGTGAGCGTTTTTGAATATGGGTGAATCAAAATCTTCAGCCATTGTGCGTCAATTTACCAGGGTTTGTCAAAGATACTTTAAGTCAGTTCTTGCCTGAAAGGCGGAAGAAAAAGTGGGAAAAACAGCATACTTGGATTAGCTGCCCCTTGTAAGGGTTTGTTTATATTCCTGCAAAGCCCCAAAGACCCTTTATTTTGTTGCGGTAGCATTTTTTTTTTAAAATAAAAAATGAAAAAAAGGGCCCCCAAAAATTGCAAAAAAATTTCCTTTTTAAAAAGGGGAAAATTTTAGTTCCTTTTTAAAAAGTAAAATTCTTTCCCATTTTTTAAAGAGAAATTTTTTTCCGCTGGTCGGGGGGACCCAATTGGGAGCCAAAAAATTTTCCCCCCCCCCCTTGGCTAACTTTTTAAATTTGGCCCCGGTTGGGGGCACCATTTCCTTTATCAATTTTAACCCCTTTTTGGGTTCTTTTTGTGTGGTATGGGCGCAAAAAACGACGACCCCTTGATTATTTGGGGGGGCGCGATGTGGGCTCATAAATTTCCCTTTTTTGGGAATTTTCCTTAATCAGAACCATTTTAATTTACGTTTTCCCCAGGCATGTTTGGGAACCAAAAAATGAGATCCCTTTTTGGACATTTTCCTAAAAAGGGGACCTGGAGAGAGGGGGGGTATTAAAATGGGTGTTCCAAAAGGGAAAAACCCCAAACCCGGTAATCCATCCCTTAGGGCAAAAAAGTTGCCATTCCAAAAGGGGAAATATAAAAAACGATTCCCCTAGGGGAATTTTTTAGAGACGAAGGTTGTGTTCATCTGAAAAAGGGCTTTAGGGAGGCCCCGCTGAGGATATTGAGCAAAGACTCCAAGGAAAGGGGATATTCCCGCAAGTGATTTTAAAAACAGCGAAAAGAGGGGAAAAAGAAAAATAAAACCAAACCCCAAAAAAAAATGTTTTTAGTAGGTGGTGAAGTCAAACCCCGGAAAAAAAGAAATCCCATCCTTTAAAGAAAAAACAATTTTAAACCCCAAAAGTTTAGCAATAATTTTTTGGAAAAAATTAAACTATTTTTCCATAAAAACTTTTAAAAATTATACGACAGGTTTAAACCCTTTGCGGGAAAAAATTCCCTTTAAAGGTTTGGGGTAGTCTTTTGTCCCCAAAAAAAAAAAAAACGGTTTTTAAATATCATTTCAAAAAGTTCCCTTTTTAAGGGGGGTAATTTCCAAGGGAAAAAATTGGGGTATCCCCAAAAAAGGGTTTTTTCAAAAGGGGCGGCAAAAAGGTTGCAGTGTTTTGCAATCTGAGCATCAAAAAAAAACAAATTTAAGGGCCCCCAAAAAGATTTTGAAAAATTTGAGATAAAACGTTTTTAAACTGTAAAATCACACGTTGTATAAAGTTATAGGTGGAAAAAAAGTGTCAAAAAAAAAAAATGTAGGGGGTTAAATTTACGTAAAAGGGGGGAAAAAATTTTGCCAAAAAATGGAACTTTTGCAAAGGATAAAAAAGAAAATCAGGGGTTCAGGTTTTTCAGGAAAAAGGTAAGCATTTCCCAGAAAACCCAAACTTTGGGGACTGGAAAATAATTTTTAAAAAAATATTGCTAAATTTAATTTTTTAAAGTGCCCCGAAAGAGGGGGGGAACTGGGGATATGAAAATTAAGACAGAGAGAGGCCTTTTGGATAAATTTAAAAACTAGGTTTAAAAAAGGGCCACAGGGCCTTTTATTATTGGACCGACCTATTATTTTTATATTGAATCAAAGGGGGTTTTTCTTTTTTTCCCATAAGTTTCAATGTTTGGGAAAAAATTTTTGTTCCATTTAAGGACAATTTTCCCTTTTGCAATGCCATGTGGGGCCCGTGTTTAACTGATTTTGATTGGTTTTATTTTTTGTTTTAAATTAAAACAGTTAAAATGGGGTCTATTTATCTGTGAGCAAAGGGAATTTTTTAAAAAACCCCCAAAACCCCCCCGTCAAAGATTTTTTACTGCAGACCGTTTGTGCCAATTTGTGATGGCCCGTGTTTTAAATTTTTGGAAAAAAAGCTTTTTCCCTTTTTTTCTTTCCGGTTTGTGGAGGTTTTTGCGGGTGCAGACCTCGGTTTTTTGGCTTTTTTCGGGCCCCCGGGGTATTTTGTTTGTATCAGTATGTTCCGCATGGGTTTTAGAAGAAGGTCCTGTCCCCAAACTTTTCCCTTTAAACTTATTTTTGAGGAGGTTACTTCCCAGGGAATGGATCCTGGTGAGGGCATTGGGGTGTTGTATATCTAGATTTTTCCCAAAGCATTTGGGTTTTGTGCCCCGTAAAATTTTTGGTAAATTTAAAAAGAGAATGTTTTGGGAAAAAAAAAGGGGGGGGAAAATGTTTGTTAAAATGGGGTGGTAAATGGTTAAATGATAAAAAACAAAGTTTTGGTGTTTTTCGGGTTTCATAAATTAGACTGGTTTCCCCCTTTTCTACCCGGTGTACCAACAGAGGTCAAATATTTTGGGAAACCCTTTTTTTTTTAAAAATTTTCAGTTAAAGATCTTACACCCTGGATTCCAAAGTAGAAAATCGAACTTTGCAGATGATCCTAACTCTGAAAAGTAACAACAAAATAGAGGATAACGTTTTATTAAAAAGGGAAATCGGGATAAGTTGGGGCCCGCACAAAAAAATGGCAGATGAGGTTTAACACAGTACAGCAAGGTTATGCACATGGGGAGGAAAAATCCATTCATTGGTTACATTTTAAAAGGGAAAAAAAACGAGGGGTAAAATGGAATGGGATAGGGACTTGGGAACCTGGTGGACAGTAAACAAAACGTAGCAGCCATGTCAGGAACAGCTCCCAAAGGGACACGGGTTATGGTGTTTTTAAAAGGGGCATGATGCACCAAGAAAACCAGCATTTCCCATTTTAAACAATCTATGGTTAGACCACAAGGAATATTGTGTACGTTTTGGGCATAGTTCAAGAAAACTTCCCCAGATTGAACGGTAAAAAGGCGGGAAACAAAAATAATAAAAGGATGGGGGGTCTGCAATACCCGAAGCTTTGCAAAAATTAGGGTTATTTAGTTTAGAGAAAAGACCATTAAAATTTTTAAAAATCAAAATAAGCTCTCCCAAAAATTTTTTGTACCCAGGCGTATCCAGAAAAAGGGGAAAACCTCTACGCCAAGATGAAAAGAACTTTTTCAAAAAAAATAGAAAGGAGTCTTTTTTGTTAGGCAGTGAGACTGTGGAATCTCTGCCCGGGAAAATTTTCAGGGAATTTCAAAGAACAAGGTTCAAGAAGGGTCTGGATGCATTTCTAGAGCGAATAGTTAAAATTATATGACTGGATTCTGAAAAGGGGGGTTGATCCAGGGATTTTTTCTGATTGCCAATTGGAGTCAGGAAGGATTTTTTCCCTAAAAAAGAGGACAATTGGTTTTACCTCATGGGGGGGTTTGCCTTCCTCTGGATCAACATTTAGCACAATAGGGGTGCGGATGGTTTTCTTCTTTTTTTTGGCCTTTTCAAACTTGTTCTATGACTAACGTCTGTGACCCCTTGGGGGGTTTATTTTGTGACGGGTTTCATTGTCCTATTGGCTAACTGAAAAGGAGTAATGGTGAAATAATTTTTAATAATATAGTTATTGCCGCAGCTTCTTCATTGTGTGAATTTTCTTCTATAACTCTAGGGGATATTGTTAATACAGTTATTTGTTTAAAAAAAAATAACACACAACTGTCTCCAGGTTGTTGTTAATAAAGTTACCTTAAAAAAAAACGCACACAGGACAAAGAATGTGTGAGGGCCTTTCCCGGTATTGACTGACAAAATGGGGTCTTTATGAAAAGCCTAAGACTGTCTTTGTTGCCCATAACAACCAATCAGAGTGCAGTTTACATTTCTTTTACTACTCTGGAAACAATGAAAGCTGATTTGATTGGTTTTCTTTGAGAAAAGGGGCTCCTATTTTATTAGTTTTATAATGAGGCCTATAATGTTCTCAATAAACTCTTGTTGCCTGGATACCAGGGGTCACATGACATATGTGTGGTGGAATACCTGACTGATACCATGTTAAGTCCATACAATTGCTCCATGGGAGCAGGGCCGTCTCTTCCATTGTGCAAGGTAGGCGGTTGCCAGGGGCCCAGGCTCGGGTCCCCCCCCGGGCAGCCGCCTACCCTGCCCGGTGGAGCGGCAGCCAGGGTAGGGCCGCAGCGCCGGCTCGGAGCGTCGCCGGGGGGTCTGGGGTTTCCCCCCGGCGGGCCCCGAGCACTGGCGCAGGTCCCCTCCTAGCCACACGGCCAGGTCACAGGCCCCCTATGCGCCTTCAGGGCCCTCGCCTCACCGTATGCCAGGCAGCGGTGAGGCAAAACGGCGGGGGTCTGGAGGCCACGGGCGGCGCATGATGTAATGCATCATCAGCTGCCGCTCCCCCGGGTGTGACGGCTGCTCCGGAAGGAGAAGAGGAAGGGGGAAAGGACAACAGGTAAGTATTTATTTATTTTTTACTTTTTTATTTATTTTAAACAACTATGGCCCTACCTCCTAATTTGTGGTTCCACCTCCTAATTATGGGCCCCCTCCGGGCCCCCCTTTTTTACTGGCCCCATCTGCCTTTTTATGGCCCTACCCTAACTTGCCTACCTGCCTAAATTGGGGCCTACTGCCCAACTATGGCCCCCACCTGCCTAACTGCTGGCCCTACCTGGCTAATTACTTGCCCTGCCTGGTTAATTACTGGCAATACCTGGCTAATTACTTGCCCTGCCTGGTTAATTACTGGCCCTACCTGCTAATTACTGGCCCTACCTGCTAAATACTGGCTCTACCTGATCATTACTGGCCATACCAGGTTAATTAATTGTTCCTTTCTATGAAGGGATAATACTGGAGGGGCCTACAATCTATGGGGCAGATATTACAGGGGAGGCCTACAATCTACAGGGGGGGCTATAAACCTAGCTACAGGGGGCAGCATATCTATTTACAGTGAGCCTGTAAACCTACCTACTTAATAGTGGGCAACATTACTACCTACTTACTTAATGGAGGGCGCCCATAACAGAGTTAAGAATAGGTGGCGAAGTGCTGATAAAGTGAGGATTCTAAGATGTTTGTCTGTTACATTCTGCAGGGACGAGTTGCAGCCGGGACAAGTCGTTATGGCGGTCTGGACGGAAGGAGAAGAAAAGGGAAAAAGAATTATTCAGAGAACGACTGATCAAAGAGTACGTCTCCGGCATATCGATAGGATTAAAGTGTGATAGGTTGTATCTGCTTACAGGGCCGCATCTACCATGGAAATAGATCCACGAAAGTCACTGCGTCAGAACTGAGAGTCGGTCGTGCTTGTGTACAACACCATTCTGTTCTGTGGGAGTTCTGAGTACAGGTGAGCGATGCATCGGGCTGTAGTCGGAACTTCCATGGAACTGAATGGAGACTTGTGTGCAAGCATGACCTACTCTATTGTGCGGTGAAATCTTCCAGTGGCCCATTTGTCATTAAAGTGCAAGATGGTAACACCCTTTAAAAGCTGACACAGGCTTCAGTAGTAGGTGTAACAGCATTATACTAGGCTTTGCCTCCAATGTACTGACAGAATACAGATTGCTGTAAAGGGAGCCTGTATTCTGCTGGTATTTTCAGACAATCATTTAAAGGAGTTTTTAAATCTTATTTCCAGTTCTGCAGCCAGCTCGTAGCTCGCTAAGAGATCACTTATCCCTGAGGAAGCTGCCGTTCAAGTAGGGATATGCATGGGGTTTTACTTATCTATTCACCCCCTCCTGCAAGACTTTATTTACTTTATTTTTTGTATTTTTTGTTGTTGTGTCACTTAGGATTGTGTTTAAGAATTGTGTGTGTGTGTTTTTCTTTATGGTATTTATATTGTTTATAATATTGTTTCATTCACCTTATTATAATTATTTGTATTATGTTTGGGTCCTCTGATATGGTGGTAGTATCTGAATGTCTTCACATGAGCCAGATTGTAGCTTGTGGTTTTAAGTGTTTTTATGGGGTTTTTTGGAGCTATTTGTTTTTGTGTTTTTGTGTATCTATTTTGTATTAAATAAAATTTATCATGGTAATGCAGCTTTTAGTTGTTTAAGCTTTCTTTTTCAAGTGTATTTTTTGGCATTTATGGTAGCTTGCACCTGACTCTATATTGGCTGTGCCTGCTTTTTTCTACATTTCTAGAAAATGGGAGATGGCCACATTTGCACAGTTCTCCATTCATTTTTATGGGAGTCCTGAATAAAGCTATATTTGGAACTCCTTTAGAAAATAATGGGTGTGGGATCCCATAGAAATGATTGCACAAGCACCGTCCTCACCCCGTTCTCTGAAGCCGGCACATACTGAGCTACGAGCTGACCGCAGAGCTGTAAATAATGAGAATGGAAAACCCCTTTTAGTAATAAGCCTGTATCGGGAACCTACTAATCATGCATTTTCCTTCTAGTAATTATTGAAGTGGTTCCAAACCCTGTGGAGATGCTATTGTGATCTGGATATACCTGTTCTACATCTGTTAATGTGCGGGAAGGTTAGTTAGGGAGGTTAACTATGACTATTCTCACAAAGACCCAGATACACTTGGAATTATCTCCAACTCATGCCTTACTGAGTTTAAAACTGTGTGTTATTGCTATTAATTAGAAATTTTAATACTGAACATATATAAATAGTAAAGAAAAATACCTGTGTATAAAATAAACAACATAGTTAATAGATCTTTTACCAAGCAGTATCAGCCTGTTCATCTTCTGGAAAGTGTCACGCAATATTTTGGCTTGTGAGAGGTCAGGATGTGGTCAGCCCTCGCAACAGGTTCTCCCAATTGTCCTTTTGTCCGTTACTTTGTGTTGCACTACAAATCACAACGTCCTGAAATTGCCAGTAAACTGACTTCAGGAGTTTTGTAACTAAATGTTGAGAATCGCCCCGTATTTGCAAATTCCTCAAATTGTCACTGTCACAGGCATGCAGAAGTTACATAAGATAGGCTCAGCGGTGTTCATACCGAAGAGTCAATCACCCTACTCGAGTAACTAATAATACATGACCAGGGCCATCTTAACAGCATTATGAGCCCCTGAGCAGAGCTGTGCACTGGCCCCCCCAACCAATGCAACCACTCACAGGAATAAATATATACTCATCGATAACAAACATATAATCTGCAACATCGCCATGTAATGACCACAGAGTGGTCAGACACCAGCTCAGGCAACCACTACCCCACTACTACAAAATAACCCCTGATATCCAGAGACTCACACTAGACGTCCTCTCTGATCAATTGTTCTCTAAATCGTTCTCTCTTTTCCTCTTCATTCGTCCAGACCATCATGACCGCAACCCGTTCCTGTAGAATGTAATGCACAAACATCATAGACTTTTCACTTTATCAGTACTTTGCTACCTCTGGCACCCCCCCATTAAGTAAATAGGTAGTAATGTTGCCCACCATTAAGAAGGTAGGTAATTAGACCCCAGTAGGTAGGTATACAGCTCTTTGTAGGTATATATGATGCCCCCTGTAGGTAGGTTTATAGCCCCTGTAGGGAAATATACAGCCCTCTGTAGGTAGGTTTATAGCCCCTGTAGGAAGATATACAGCCCACTGTAGGTTATAGGCCCCCCTGTAGGTTATTTAGCCCCCCTGTAGGATATATGGCCCCAGTAGGATATAGCATCCCTGTAAGATATATGGCCCCTTATATATAGCCCCCTGTAGGATTTATGGCCCCAGTAGGATATAGCCCCCTGTAGTATACGGCCCTTTATATAGCCCCCTGTAGTATATGCCCCCTTTATAAAGCCCTCTGAAGTATATGCCCCCTTTATAGAGCCTCCTGTAGTATATGCCCCCTTTATATAGCCCCCTGTAGTATATGTCCCCTTTATATAGCCTCCTGTAGTATATGTCTCCTTTATATAGCCCCCTGCAATATATGCCACCTTTATATAGCCCCCTGCAGTATGTGTCCCCTTTATATAGCCCTCTGTAGTATATGTCTCCTTTATACAGCCCCCTGTAATATATGCCCCCTTTATACAGCCTCCTGTAGTATATGCCCCCTTTATATAGCCCCCCTGTAGTATATGTCTCCTTTATATAGCCTCCTGTAGTATATACCCCCTTGCTATAGCCTCCTGTAGTATATGCCCCCTTTATATAGCCTCCTGTAGAATTTATATAGCCCCTGTAGTATTTATTTCCCCCTTTATATATGGCCTCCTGTTGTATTTATATCCCGCTTTATATAGCCCCCTGTTGTATATAGTACCCCCTTAATATCGCCCCCCATTTTATATATAACCCCCTTTATATAGCCCCCCATTGTATATAGATTCCCCTTTATATAGCCCCCTATTGTATATATAATCCCCTTTATATAGCCCCCCTGTTGTGTATATATAATCCCCTTTATATTGCCCCTGTTGTATATATAACTCCCTTTATATAAGCCCCATTGTACAACCTCAATTCCAAAAAAGTTGGGACACTAAAAAAATTGTGAATAAAAACTGAATGCAATGATGTGGAGGTGCCAAAAATCTAATATTTTATTCAGAATAGAAACATAGATGACAGATCATAAGTTTAATCTGAGTAAATGAAAACATTTTAAAGGAAAAAATTTGATTCAAATTTCACAGTGTCTACAAATGCCAAAAAAGTTGAGACAAGTAGCAATAAGTGGCTGGAAAAATGACATTTAGCATATAACAAAAGCTGGAAGATCAATCAACACTAATTAGGTGAATTGCCAACATGAATGGTATAAAAAGAGCTACTCAGAATGTCAGTGTCTTTCTTTAAGCCAAGATGGTAAGAAGATCACCAATTCCACCATTGTTTTCACAGAAAGATAGTTTCAGCAAATACCAGGATGGTGTTACCCACGTAAAATAGCAAAGACTTTAAAGTTATCATCATCAACCATACATAACAACATCAAAGATTCAGAGAATCTGGAACAATCGCTGTGCGTAAGGGTCAAGCCGTAAAACTCTACTGGATGCTCGTGATCTCCGGGCCCTTAAACGTCATGCACCTCAAACAGGAATGCCACTGTCATGGAAATAACAGAATGGGCTAGGAATACTTCCAGAAAGCATTGTCAGAGAACACAATCCACCGTGCAATCCGCCGTTGCCAGCTGAAACCTACAGTGGGAAAGAGGAAGCCATTTCTAAGCAAGCTCCACAAAGCTCAGCCGTTTTTCATGGGCCAGGGGTTTATTGAAAATGGAGTGTGGGGAAAATGGAAAACTGTTCTGTGGTCAGATGAGTCACGATTTGAAGTTCTTTAGGAACAGTGGGACGCCATGTCATCCGGACCAGAGAGGACAACCCACGTTATCAACGCTCTGTTCAGAACCCTGCATCACTGATGGTATGGGGTTGCATGAGTGCTTGTGGCATGGGCAGCTTGCATGTCTGGAAAGGCACCATTAATGCGGAGAGTTATGTTCAGGTTCTAGAACAACATATGCTCCCATCTAGACGTCATCTCTTTCAGGGAAGACCCTGCATTTTTCAACAAGATAATGCCAGACCATATTCTGCAGCAATCACAACATCATGGCTACACAGGAACTGAAATGGCCGCCTGCAGTCCAGAGCTTTCACCTATAGAGAACATTTGGCGCATCATAAAGAGGAAGGTGCAACAAAGAAGGCCCAAGATGATTGAACAGTTAGAGGCCTGTATTAAACATGAATGGGACAGCATTCCTATTTCTAAACTTGAGAAACTGGTCTCCTCTGTCCCCAGACGTCTGTTGACTGTTGTAAGAAGAAGGGTGGATGCCACACAGTGGTAAAAACGGCATGGTCCCAACTTTTTTGGGATTTGTTGACGCCATGAAATTTTGAAACAACATATTTTTCACTTAAATATGAATATAATATTAGATGTTGGCACCTCCACATCATTGCATTCAGTTTTTATTCACAATTTGTTTAGTGTCCCAACTTTTTGGGAATTGAGGTTGTATATAGATCCCCTTTATATAGCCCCCTGTTGTGTATATATAATCGCCTTTTTATAGCACCCCCTGTTGTGTTTATATAATCCCCTTTATATAGCCCCTCTGTTGTATATATAATCCCCTTTATATAGCACCCTCTGTTGTATATAGCACCCCTTGTTGCATATAGCCCCCATGTTGTATATAGCTACCACTGTTGTATATAGACCCCTCCCCCCCCTCCCGTTGTATGTAGATCCCCCTTTTTTTGGCCCCCTGTAGATTTAAAAAAAAAAAAAAAGTATTAAAAAACATTACTCACCTGTTCGCGCTCCTTGCCGGGAACCTCGCCCGGGAGTTTTTTCCTAGACCGGAAGCCTACAGGGCTGTCAGTCTAGGAAATACAGCGGCCACCTCCTGAGCCGCTTAAAGACGCGGTGGGCTGTCGGTCCACTGGGCAGGGTAGGCAGCTGCCCGGGAGGGCCCCCTGACCTCGTGGGGTCCCCGGGCAACCGCCTACCCTGCCCAATGGAAGAGACGGCCCTGTACATGACGTGCACCAGTGTTGGTTCAGGATTTGTAAAAGACATAACTTGCTACTGCCACATAAGAAGACACCAGTATTACAAATGGCACATGGCAGTTAGGGGGCAATGTTAGAGATTTTGGGGCTTCAAATTTTAGTGTTTTTAGTTGCAAAGATGGCAGCTATTGTTCAGGGCTTATTTTACTAAATGTTCATACATTTCTGGACCCAAGGCAAAACTAAGGCACTTTTTTCAGTGCCCATAAAAACATTTGCTGTGTCCATACTGTGGTTTGTATGCTGGTGGTTTTAGATTGGGTATTACACTAGCTCGCTTGCTTCTTTTTGCTGAGGTTATTTTAGCTGTTTTCTCTTGATACTTGAGTAGGCACTCATCTATCCATTACAGTCACTACCCACTCATCACTGTGCTCTCTAACACAATTATGGCACTGTTCGACAAACCAGCTCAGTGCCTGGGTTGTGGTAATGGCTGAGAAGCAACCCTTATCATTCAGCTCTGCAGTGTTTCACAGCAATTCGTTTGGCGGAAAACCTGACGATTATGTGTGAGCTCCACATCTCTCTCACAGAATCTCTCTTCTCCCACATGCACAGTTCCATCATTGACCATCCTGATAATAAGGGCACCTATTCATTGTATAATGTTCTCATCTGCCCCATATTGGCAAACACAGAAGTGACACTCCCATTCGTCTTGAACTTTATCTTCATTCTTCCAGGGCTGCTTGTCCCAATCTCTGCAGCCTCTGTTTCACCATCTAAGGTTGTTCCTTTTCCTCTAGTGCAGTAGGGCTTGTTGACTGGGATCCCCCTTCTAATGGATCGGGTGTCTGACCCACATGCTGCACTTTAACTGGGCCCCTCCTCTCATCTAGTAAGTAGTACTGCTCATATTGAGAAGAACACCTGCCTTGCTTAGCAGGGCTGGGGTGAAGGCATTCTGGACCAGATGTGCATCCTTGTTTACCTTTAAGGTTGGAAGGTATGTTGTAGGTGGAATTTTAATGGGGAGTAGTGTGAATAACATTAGTATTGAGAGACTGACTTACAGTGTAACGGTGGCACAGTGACTGACACAATTCTGGGCATACTGTTAATATAAGAGTAATGGGGCACAACAACTGTAATTTGAGAGGTGCTGTGACTCTTGTTATTCTGGGGGCATCATGGCATTTGAAAATTTAGTCCACTTAAAGGGGTTGTCTCACTACATTGATTTATCTTACCTCAGTCCTGTTATCTTGGTTTCATTTTGGATTTAGGGGCGTGTTTGCTGCCTTCAACTAGGCTGCAGTAGAAGCCAGGTCTGTAGCTATAGCAACCAGTGCTGGCAGCCTATCAGGAGAGATCAAACAGGTTTGTAGCTATAGCGGCCTGAGGAGCTGATGCAGCCCATACAAGAGGGGATATTTCAGAATAGGTAGCACACTGTTAATGGACGTATATTGCAACCTGACTTGTTTTTGCAAGATCTTTAACATAAAAAGCAATCCTTGTAGTAAGACAACCCCTTTAAAGAAGACCTGTGACATCTCCTGACATGTCTGTTTTAGTAAATCGTGTTCCCTGAGAAATAACAATTCTGGAGCATCTTCTCTTTTATGTCTGTCTCTGTATCTGTTCCTCTGTTCCTCTGTTATGCTTTCTAGAAATGTATTACTGAATCAGATAAATTTTACCATTCAGATTTGAAAGGGGTGTCTCAAAAAGCAGTGTCTTTGTCAACACTGATTGGGAAATATGATACTATGTAGGGACACACCCCAAGGGCCACATGTATGAAGCTATTTAGGTCTAAATCTCACTTTTTTGCCCATAGGTTACTATAGGCAAAAAAGTGAGTTTTAGACCAAAAAGTTTTCATACATGTGGCCATAAATTGGTAAAACTCATCTGACTGATTGGTAAGGAATTTCTAGGAGGAATAACCTGATGACCACACAGAACAGAGATCTGTACAGAATTATTTGTTTTAGAATTTACTAAAACAGATGTATCAGGAACAGTCACAAGTCCTCGTTAAAGAATATTCAATGTATTTAGAACACAACCCATCCATCGACTGTGAGCCATTGACTTTTTAAAGTTATATAGGCACAAGATGACAGTATTTTGAAAAACTGTCTGCATCTTTGCATAGGTAACAGGTACAGGTTTGCTGATGAATTACATTGATGACACTACAAAGATATGATACCACTAGAGATGGGCGAATTTCTCAAAAATTTGATTCGGTGACTTCGCCGAATTTTCCGACAAAATTTGTTTTGGTCCGAATTACTTCGTGACGAATCACGTTAAAAAACAGTTATTTCCAAGCTGCACAGAGCCTGCAGGGTGCTGTAGAACGTTGTGCCATGCTTAAATATGCAGAGGGAGCTTGGTTTGGTCTTCATGCAATGTTGTGTTTTAGTATGACACGCATATGACTGCCGCCACTCTTAGAATCGCTTCACTATAAAATTCCCTGGGCACTTAAAGGTACAAAACTGACCAAAAAACTGAAGCGGAATGTAGCCTGATAAAGTCATGGCAGGGGAAAGCGGAAAAAAACAAGCTAAGAGCTCAGGTGGCAACATCATGACAGAGTGTGGGGGTGACGGCGGCACCACGCACATGAGGGCCCAGAGTGGCACAATGACATTTGGAGGGGGCAAAAAAAAGTAGGCCCCAAGTGGGACAATGACCAGTGTGGGGGGGCAGGCAGCAGCAGCAT
>JAODAL010027213.1:0-55331 GCA_025379985.1 Phyllomedusa bahiana
AAATGTTTACAAAATTATTTACTCTGTTATAAACATGAATAAAATTATTCAAATATTTAGGGTACTTGTGTATATTAGTCCATCTCAATGTCAGTTTAGCCCAAATTTGGTTGCCAAATGTCTTTCAGGGATTTTATTGAAAAACCAAAATGTGTTTATTTTTTGAAATGACCCTGTGGGAAGGGCTGCGTTGGTCAAACTACACGTAGTATTAAAATTTGGGTTAATGAACAGACAATATCTGTATAAAAGAAAAAAATGGGAAAAGTTATGTTTTGAAATCGCAGACCCCCCCAAAAATAAAACGAAAAAGTATTTTTAACTGCCTTTTAAAAAGCATGCCGCAGGGTATCCAAGCTCAGTTGGTGTGTGTTAAAAGAAGTGCAGGGCACAGAAGGTAACTCATTGAAGTCACAGCTGTTCCCCAGAGAGGCAGCCTGGATCTTTAAATTGGAATTTGTGCCCTTTGAGTTAAAAAAGTTTCAATTTAAAGGTTTTTCTTTTAGTGGGCTGAACCCAGTGTTTTTTTTGATGATTCTTAGTTTGTTTTAACTTTTTTTAAAAGCGTTACTGTTTTTTTTTATTGTTAGATAAGGGCCTATATAACAGTACTCACTTACACTTTGAGAAAGGGGAGGCCATCCGAAAATTACATACAGGTGGTTTACCTCCCTTTTCAGACAGTCTTCCTAAGAATTTTCTCTGTACTTTCAGGATCGACGTTTGCACTTAAACCATTTTGGCTCAAGCTGGCACAGTGAATTGACTAAAACAAAAGTCCCTTTAAATTTTTTGATGTGGGATGTGAGGGGGCCCTCCGTGCGGGGACTCACTTTACCCCTATATACAAAAAAAGAAAAGATTCCTTGCAGCAAAATTATGAAAAAAGGGCCCCTTTTTAAACCTAAAAAGCATTTTGGGGGCCTTTGGGCCCCCCTGCTTAATTTTTGTATTATCGGCAAAATTATTTAGTTAAAATTTTTGAATTCCTCAAAGATGTCATTTTGAAATTTCCAGTTTTCATATAATTTTTTTTCATAGGTTTTGGTGAAACAATGCTTGTTTGGAAAAACACGTACGAATTGGGGGCCTTTTAGCCCCCGCTGTTTTTTTCATGTTTAAAGTTCTTTTTTATCTTTTTGGGTTTCTCAAGTTACTTATTTGTATAATAATGCTGGTGGGGGGGCCGGGTGAGGATAATAACTGTGGGGTTCAGTGTTTTTTGGAGGGAGGATAAGGCCAGCACACTACCCTCTAAACACAGTAATCTTGTTTAATCCCGAGGACAGTTTACCTGCGACTAATTGGAAGGACCTGTGAAAGAAAAGCTGTTAAAAAAACTGTTTCTTTTTAAATCTAGTACAAGGCACATTTTCCTAAAAGTGTCGACGGGACCAAGAGTTTTGAAGCGTTATTTTCAAAGCGTATAAAAGTAATATCTTTTTTGATGAAAAAATATCTGCCACCAGAAAATCAAACTCCCACCCGGATTTTCGATGATGAAGAAGTGAATTAGGGGGACCCAAGAGGGACAATTAGAACACCAAAACAAATGTTTTTTGGGAAGTACATTAGTCGGACGTACCCAATACACAATTTTGTGAACGGGGCTCAAGGAGCTGGGGGGGCCCAGTTACTTTATCCTAAAGATGTTTTCTTACTTATTTTTCTGACAAATTGCAGAAGGGGCCTTTTATGTTAAAAACCTAAAGGAAAGACGTATCGTTTGCAAAAAAAAGCCCGGGAAAAAAATATCTCAAAAGGGCCTTATGCAATTTTTGGATTTTTCCCTCTGGCAGGGAGTCAAAAATCGTTTGATGCCAAATACGAGAATTATTTTGGACCCACTTTTCTGTCCAAACTTAGGCACAATGCAGTGGGAGATATGAGGAAATTAAAAATCATTCGTTTTGATGATAAGCGAACTCGTGCAGCGAGGTTTGACACAGACAAATTACCCCCCTATCAGTTATTCTGGAAACATTTTAAAACAAAAATTGCACAAAACTTTTACAATCCTAGTAAAATGTTATGAGATGAGAAATTTGTACCGTTCAGAGGCCCGGTAAATTCTAAAAATCTGCCGCAAGCACCAAGTAGGAAAAAAATCTTTGGATGTGGGTTTCTGAAAATTTATTAGGGCAAAATGGCATAATTACTGTGGAAAAAGGGGTTTTGGGCACCTTACGAAGGATCTGGGGTTGAAAAGCAAACTTTGTTTTCCTTTTTTTAAATTCGGTAGAAACTCACCATGGAAAATTATTTCACCAATGTTAAACTAGCCAATTTTCTGCTTGAAAAAAGCTATTACACTTGTTGGTATATAAAGCAAAAAAGCGAGAAATTCAGCACACTCAAAAAACAATCGTCAGCGGCACTTTTTGAAGTGTTTTGGATCAATCAAAGCGAATTTGGTATCTTTCAAGGCGAAGAAGGAGAAATCGTAATTTTACTCATCCGCAGGTTGACAGCAAAAACCCAAAATAAAAACCCGAAATCACCCGATTACATGCAAAAAAAGGAGGGTTGATAAAATGGATGAGAGGTGGGGAAAAAATTGTGTAAGAGGCAACAAAACGATGGCCCGTAGTCTATTTTTAAAAATTTCTTTATTTGGAGCCCTAAATTCATTCATTTTTTAAAAAGAAACTCCCGGAATTTCATGCACAGAGGAAGGAAGGGGACGCTTATTTTGAAGGGGTTTGTCTGACTTGTAATGCCTCACATGATAGAGGAACGACTTGAAATGCTTGCCAAAGCAAAAATAAAGAAGCAAAAAAACGGTGTGGCTACAGTTTCAGATTATTCCAGAGCCAGGGAAAAACAAAGCGTTGTTTCATTGTCCAAGAAACATAGAAGGAAAACGAGCGTATTGTTCCCCTTTTAAGGAAATGTTTTCCCAAAAAAACCTTCTGAAAAAAAAACATGTCAGAATTTTTTTGGAAGACTAAATAATAGAAAAGAAAGTTAGAATAAAATGAGCTCAGTAGTTTGCTATAGTTTCTATGCATTTTTTTATGTTTTCATGTCTTTGCGTGAAAATTTGGGAAAAAAAAGATTTTTTGGTGTTTTCTGTGAAAATTATAATTAAAATGTTGTCCACTATTCATATTTTGAGAAATTTTTGAAATAAACTTGTGAAAGTTATTTAAGTTGTGTTTTTCTACATTATGTGCATGGGGGCCTAAAAGGCCCCCATGACGTTAATATGTATATTTTTAACGTCATGCGTTCTAGGATTAAAAATGAAATTAAAAAAATGAGTATTGCCACGTCTGTAAAAATCTGATCTATTAAAATTAACATTGTTTATCCCATATAGAACCTCCGCAACAGATGTAAAATGGGCCTTACTGATGCAAGAGTCTGCTAATGGATGTAGCATTGTAGAGTTCAAATTTGGCATGTTAGGCACAAAACACATTGCTGCACAGCTTAAATTTATGCTGGTTTTTACGTGTTGTGATTACTTCTGTTTAGGTTATTAAAGAGTCTTTGGATTTTTAAACAAAACCTGTGGTGAGTGTAAGTTGTATCACCCATTGTGCAAATTGCCATACTAATCATTATACAGACGGTGGCTGGGGCAAAGCTGCTGAACCTGGTTGGATTATTCTTTAAAAGTGTATTGAAATGTGTGCCTCCTATTGTGAAACATTCCAAGGTGAGTGTATTTTATGCCACTTTCTACTAATATACAACACCAGTATATTACTAATTAAACCCTTACGGACACAGAGGTTTTTTTTTTTGGTCAACACATTTGGTCTTTCCTCCCCACCTTCCAAGAGCCATAACGTTTTTATTTTTCCAGCCACGTAGACATATGAGGGCTTTTCTTTTTTTCTTTTGCATGACAAGCTTTACTTTCTAATGGTGTAATTTACCATAGCATAGAATATATTGGGAAACCAACGGTAAGTTTATGTCAAATGTCGTTAAAACAAGAATCTGAAACATCATCTTTTCTTTTTAGTCATTTCTACTTCCTGAATGTACATTTCTTAATTCTGTTGTCTGTATATGATTATGGTAGTATAATGTTGTACCGTGTTTTAGCCTTTAGAAAGTAGTAAAAGGGGAAAGAAATCAGGCGATACCTTTTAGGGGCTAATGAGTATATTTGATGGTGAGTTTCGAGAGAAAACTGCTCCTTTTCAGAATGATGTATCAAGAACATATTTTGTCTAAAAGAAGGGGCAGTTCTTCGAAAGCTCACCTAAATTATCAGTTACCCTTAAAAAGGGTTGCTGATTTCTTCCTCTTTTTGATTATGGTGGCGACATCTTCCCTGGTTCTTTTAACGCATTTTAAAAGATGCATTAGAGGCTTTGAAAAAGGGAAAGCCTGAAAATAAGCAGACTTCTCTAGAAGAATTTTCTAGTCCTGCTCTGTGCTGGGAAGAAGTCAGTGTGCAGGGAGGAGGAAAAGAGGAGCTGTGACTATCTCCTATTGTGAATGGTGGATCCGGTGTTATCTATACACATCAGTGTCATCTTTCAGTGTAACCCCTTCCTGTACTGATAAAGAGGAGACTGCAGAAATGTCAGTCGATTATTAGCCCTAGTGGCCAAGTGAAAACTGCAAGTTTTTTTTAAATACCTTAATAGTGATAAGGGAAATTAAATAAAAACACAACCAAAAATTTTCAAAATACTTGTTATTAAAAAATATATGTATGCTTTACTTAATACAGGCCTTTTTTGTACTTTCAACTTGCTCTCTTGTCTCCATGGTTACTGACCACTACTGTGTGCTGTTAAATGTTCAAATAGCTGTATCAGGAGTCTACAAGTACATGCAAGTGGTGCACTAACATCATCGCAGCACCACTTGCCTGTACTGCCCATTTTTTTAAACAAAAATAGAAGGGCCAGGGACAAAACATGAGGTAACTTGACTGCCAGGGAGTGTGATTACTTGTACACTGTTCCGCAATCATAATAATAATAATAAAATGCAGAACAGAGTACAATAATGGTTTTCTTACACCCTGCCTAAAACCTTGCCTATTACAAATGATTGGCACAAGATCACGGGGGTTGGAGGGAGGGATCAAGGACAGCACTGTTTCTTAATCCAGTAGCTGCTGTAGACGTGTTTGCCATGCCATAATAATATATTGCAGAACAGTATACAAAATGGCACTCCTATTACACCCTGCTCATAACTGTATGTCATATGGTGGTAAAGTAGTAAAAAGAGGGCACACTCAGGACTGCTTAACAGCATATGCAGTTTGACCTACAATGCCCTCTATGCGGTAATAAGGGCACTGAAAAAAGTTGTGAAAAAATGTGTCATCACCCATATTAAACTAGAAACTGCCAAAACACGTATTACAAAATCCAGCACAATTTTCCCTGAAATATGTTTGAGTCCCTTTCATTGTAGCATTCAGAACCAATAAACCACTGGCATTACTTCTTAAGTGGAAACATTATTGGTTAGCCTGTCCACCAGAAGGGATATCCTTTGGAAATGCTATTTTATTATACTGCCAAAATAATTCTAGATTTTATAGACGTATGTAATAAAAAATAATCTATGGCATTGTGTACTCATTTTGTCTTGGGGTTTTGGCTTTTTGGAACACTTAGAGCCAATTAATTACATAAAATATGAACATTTGAGTGGAAACTTAGAGCAGGCACCTAATGCTCTGTAAGCTATAATAAATCTTTTTCAACTGTTATTACATTAAGATCACTAGTCCTTTCAAGTTTTGCTGTGAAGAAATAAGCAAGTTAAAAGTTTATTGAACATGCCATGCTGAGTTGTTGCCTACAAAACTTTTTATATGATCTTTGATGAAATCATACTTTGGCCCACATTTAGGATCTACGTTCTATAGAGCACATGTGTAAACTCAAGGCCTGCAGGCCGAATCCAGCCCAACACATCATTTTTGTGGCCCTCCAAGCATAGACACAGCAAACAATAATGGACAAGCTCCAAATGCAGAAGGACCAGCTCTCCACTTTCCCCAGAGGATGCATTAATGCTTGTCAGAGGCAGCTCCCCTGACATAAAGCACAGGCCCCATCTTGGATCCGAAGCTCTGGCACACATTACTACACCACTTTTGTCACGGACCTGGACGTAGAAGGTGAATCCACTGGACCACCGCAAGCGATGGTGTAAGCCACGCCAGGAAACGGAATCTAAATAGGTCCCGTTTTCACCAGAGCCCGCCGCAAAGCGGGATTGGACTTGCGCGGGGGGAGTCTACCAGGTCTTTACTCCTGACGTGACTTGCTTGCGGTGACAGCAAGTATAGCGTGGTGCAGAATCGTCGGGCGGCTCGTAGTCAGGGGCAGGCAGAAGGTCAGGGCAGGGGGGCACAGGTTCGTGGTCGTGGACAGGCAGTAGGTAGGGCAGGCGGCAAGGTGCGTGGTCGAGGAACGGAAGCTAATGGTACGGTACACGGAAAAGTCAGAACAGGGCTTGGAACGTTTTTCTCTATAGGCTGAGATGGCACTAAAAGATCCGGCAACAGCCCCAGGAAGGGGCAGGCTTAAATAAAAGGCTTTGAACGGGTCACTGGCCAATTACCGGTGCCTGGCCCTTAAAATTCACAGTGCCGGCGCGGCGCCTATAGAGATCGGGGACGGCGGCGCGCCGGGAGGAGAGGCAGCAACAGGAGCGCGGCCGGGTAAGTAGAGGGGAGCTTGGCCGGGCGGGTGAGCGCGCCCACTGCCGACATGCGGGCGGCGGTGCCGCTCGTGCGGTGATCACGGGTGTGCCCGCGACCCGGGACGGGGGTCGCGGGCCCACCCGTGACAGTAACCCCCCCCTCCCCCCTTTCGGCCTCCCCCTCTTTCTGGCCTGGAGGAACCTCTGAATGATGTCATGATCCAGAATATTGCTCTCTGGCTCCCAGGACCTCTCTTCGGGCCCGAACCCCTTCCAGTCAATGAGAAAAAACCGCTTCCCTCTGACCGTCTTCATATCTAGAATCTCCTTTACCGTAAAGACATCGGTGGTATCGGCCTCAGGAGTGGGAGGAGCAAGTACCCTAGAGAAGCAATTTAGGATGACTGGTTTTAGCAGGGAGACATGGAAGGAGTTCGGGACCCTCATAGTGGGGGGAAGGCGAAGCTTGTATGCTACTGGATTAATGCGCTTGAGCACCTCGAATGGACCCAGGAACCGGGGACCCAGCTTATAGCTGGGACCCTTGAAACATATATATTTAGCCGACAACCACACCTTTTTCACCTGGCGAGAAGGTTGGCGGAGGTCTTCGTTTTTGTCGGCTGTGCCTTGGTACAGCGGAAGCCTGGGATTAGCGAATGGTGGTCGTTTCCAGATAGCTGTCAGGTCCTGGACCAGCTCCTCCACAGAAGGGCCCTCCGAGGGCACAGAAAGGGGAGGGGTGGGCGGGGATGTCGCCCTAGACAATAAAGAAAGGAGGCAGCCCAGCCGACTCCGAGTCCAATGAGTTATAGGAAAACTGGGCCCAGGGCAACAAGCTGGACCAATCACCCTGGCGGGGCGGAGACAAAGTGGCGCAGATAGCAACCTAGGGTTGGGTTTTAAACTCTCTTACCTGCCCATTGGACTGGGGGTGGTAGGCTAAAGAAAAGTCCAGTTTCATTGTAGTTGGTTGCAGAGGGAGTGGCCAGAATCTGGAGACAAATTGAACGCCCCGGTCCGACACTATGTGCTGAGGAGCCCAGGGCAGCCAAAAGATAGTTAGAAAAAATAGGTTGGCAAGGCGAGCGGCTGAGGGTAGACCCGGCAGAGGAATAAAGTGGGACATCTTTGAAAACCGGTCTGTAACACCCAAATCACGGTGTTGCCAGAGGAAGGAGGGAGATCCATGGTAAAATCCATGGCCACAATGGTCCAAGGACAGCTGGGTATAGGTAGAGGAAGGAGCAGACCGCCGGTTTGAGACGGGGAGACTTGTTCTGGGCACAGAAAAGCGAGGACTCCACGAACTTCACGAACATCCTGGGCAAGGCCCGGCCACCAGTAGAAACGAGAAAGATGAGGGAAAGCAGGACCTCTGCACTCCTGGGTGCCCCGCCATACGGGAGCAATGCCCCCATGACAAGATCTTCGTCCGAAGAGTTGGACGGACGGAGGTCTTGCCGGGAGGAATGCGTTGTAAAATCTACCGGTGCGGCAGAGATGAGCGTTCTGGAGGGATAATGTGCCGTGGAGTGGACTCGTCCCCCATCACATCCGAAGCACGGGAGAGAGCGTCCGGCCTTGACATTTCGTTCCGCAGGGCAAAAAAATGAATGAGATAATTAAACCGGGAGAAGAAGAGAGACCAACGAGCCTGGAGTGTATTTAACGTTGGGCAGTCTGGGGGTTTACAGCAGATTTTTATGGTCGGTATTAATGTCTGACGGGTGACGAGCCCCCTCCAAGAATACCCCACTCTTCCAGAGCCCAGCTTGATGGCCAATAATTCCCGGTCGCCGATAGGTAATTCCTTTCAGCAGAGGAAAAACATTGAGAGAACAACCCGCAAGTGAGGGTTTTGCCTTTGGGCCCTTTCGGGGAGAGTACAGCCCCGGCCCCCACCGAGGAGGCGTCGACCTCGAGGAAAAATGGTTGTTCAGTATCTGGCGAGGAGAGCACCGGCCCGAGAGGCAAAGGCACATTTTAATTTTAGGAAGGCTTCCTCTGCCCGGTTGGCCAGAGCTTTGGATTGGCGTTCTTCTTGGTCAAAGCCACTATGGGAGACACCAGCGAGGAAAAATGTGGTATAAATTGCCTATAATAGTTGGCGACACCCAGGAATCTTTGTATGGCTCGGAGACCCACGGGGCCCCAGCCTTTGGTCGGACGGCAGACAACTTCGCGGGGGTCCATCTGTAGGCCCTGTCAGAAATGATGTAACCGAGGAATGGTAGGCTCGGGCTGTGAAACTGGCACTTCTCAAGTTTGGCATAGAGGCGGTTGGCCCTGAGACGTCTGAGGACCTGTCGTACGTGAACTTGATGGGACTCAAGGTCGGGGGAGAAAACCAGAAAGTTGTCAAGATACACAACCACGCATGTGTACAGGAGGTCCTGGAAGATGTCATTGACGAATTCTTGGAAGACGGCCGGGGCATTGCAGAGCCCGAAGGGCATGAACCCGGTACTCGAAGTGCCCGTTACGGGTATTGAAAGACGGTCTTCCCCTTCGTCTCCCTCAGTTCTATATGGGCTATAAGCCCCTCGCAGGTCCAGTTAGTAAAGATCTTAGCACCCCCGTTTGACGGTTTAAAAAGTTCTGTTTATCAAGGGCAGGGGATAACGGTTCTTTACCGTGATCTTGTTGAGGCCTCGATAGTCTATGCAAGGACGCAGGGTTCCGTCCTTCTTAGCCACGAAGAAGAACCCGGCCCCAGCTGGAGAGGAGGACTTGCGGATGAACCCCTTCTGGAGATTCTCTTTGATATATATATAGACATAGCCAAGGTCTCAGGTAGCGACAGGGGGTAAACCCTGCCACGTGGAGGAGACATCCCGGGCAGAAGATCAATAGGACAGTCGTATGGGCGATGGGGCGGCAAAGTCTCAGCTTGCTTCTCGGAGAAGACAATCTGCGAAGGCTTGGTATGGTGCAGGAAGGCCCGTCAGAGGCTTAGACGACCCCGGAGAAGCTGTAAGCACCGGGCGAGGTGCCACCAAACAGCGAGACTGACACTCCAAACCCCAAATCAGGACTTCGCCCGTCTGTCAATCGAGCACGGGAGCATGGCGTTGCAGCCACGCGAGACCCAGGAGAATGGACGAGGAGGAACGGGGTAGTACGTAGAAGGCAAGTCTCTCCTTATGCAGCACCCCTACTTATTAGACCAGGGGCTCAGTTCGGAACCGAATTGGATCCTTGAGAATCTCTCCACTGACCGAGGAGATGAGTAGGGGCTTCTC
Organism: Phyllomedusa bahiana; assembly: GCA_025379985.1. Classification (NCBI taxonomy): domain Eukaryota; kingdom Metazoa; phylum Chordata; class Amphibia; order Anura; family Hylidae; genus Phyllomedusa; species Phyllomedusa bahiana. The sequence continues at coordinate 9,882 of JAODAL010027213.1, forward strand.
CAGGCGGATCACAGGGAGGTTATGCTGGGACACCAGGGCAGTGTCCAAGAAATTTCCGGGAGACCCAGAGTCCAGGAAAGCAGTCGCAAGAAACGGGGAACCAGGCCCAGTGCCGACGATCACGGGCATGGTCAGGCGAGGAGAGGGCTTGCTCTCACCTAGGGACACCTCTCCCACGTACCCTAGGTGCGCCCGTTTCCCGGACGCTGTGGGCGCAGTGGACAGGATCTGCGGAATTTGGGCTGCACTGCCACAGTACAGACAAAGATTCTCCTCACGTCTTCTGGTTAGCTCTGTTGTAGACAGGTGGGCCCTATCCACTTCTATGGCTTCCTCTGCGGCAAGTGGCTAGGGCAACTGAGGCGGCCTTTGAAATACTGGGGCCAGACGAGGAAGACGACGGGGTCTAGCTTGTTCCCGTTCCTGCCGGAGTTCCTCCTGGCGTTCCGAGAATCGGATGTCAATCCGAGTGGCCAGGGAGATAAGGTCACTCAAGGAAGACAGGAGATCCTGGGCAGATAAAGCATCTTTGATGCGGCTGGAGAGGCCCTTCTTGAAGGTGGCAGTCAACGCCGCTTCATTCCAAGATAACTCGGAAGCCAAAGTGCGGAAACGTACGGCATAGTCGCCTACAGATGAGTCCCCTTGGCGCAGGTTTAGCAAGGCGGGTCTCGGCGAAGAAGCCCGGGACGGTTCCTCGAAAACGCTCCTGAAGTCGGTGAGGAATGAAGCCAGGTTAGCTGTGACCGGATCGTCCCTGTCCCAGAGGGGGGTAGCCCAGGCCAGGGCTTTCCCGGAGAGAAGGCTGAGCCCCGAACGCCACCTTAGACCCTTCGGTAGGAAATTGGTTGCCCATTAACTCGATATGCAGGGAGCATTGGGTGATAAAGCCCCTGCAGGCCTTGGAGTCCCCATCGAATTTGGTCGGCATAGACAAATGGAGCCGTGGACCAGCGGCCGGAGCTGGAACCAGAGGAGCTGTGGGGGCCACGGGAGCGGGTGGCTGTTGCTGAGCGGCCAGGAACTGCTGCATCATTGCGGAGGGGTGGCTAGTTGCTGGGCTTGCTGACGAGGGTGTTGTGACTTGCTGAGCCACAATGGCGTGAGGTCACGTCAGACGGCAAGGCACCTTGGGGGACCATGGCCGGATCTTACTGTTCACGGACCTGGCCATAGAAGGTGGATCCACTGGACCACCGCAAGCGATGGTGTAAGCCACGCCAGGAAACGGAATCTAAGTAGGTCCCGGTTTTCACCAGAGCCCGCCGCAAAGCGGGATGGACTTGCTGCGGCGGGAGTCTACCAGGTCGTTACCCCTGACGTGACTTGCTTGCGGTGGCAGCCAAGGTATAGCGTGGTGCAGAATCGTCAGGCAGGCTCGTAGTCGGGGACAGGCAGAAGGTCAGGACAGGCGGCTCAGGTTCGTGGTCGTGGACAGGCAGTAGGTCAGGGCAGGCGGCAAGGTGCGTGGTCGAGGAACGGAAGCTAATGGTACGGTACACGGTAAGTCAGAACAAGGCTTGGAATGCTTTCTCTATAGGCTGAGATGGCACTAAAGATCCGGCAACACCCCCAGGAATTGGCAGGCTTAAATAAGGGCAGTGACCGGCAATAGCCAATTACCGGTGCACTGGCCCTTTAAATCTCACAGTGCCGGCGCGCGCACGCCTTAGAGATCGGGGACGCGCGCGCCGGGAGGCTGAGGCAGCAACAGGAGCGCGGCCGGGTAAGTAGAGGGGAGCTTGGCCGGGCGGGTGAGCGCGCCCACCGCCCGACATGCGGGCGGCGGTGCCGCTCGTGCGGTGACCACGGGTGTGCCCGCGACCCGGGACGGGGGTCGCGGGCCCACCCGTGACAACTTTATTCAGCAACTATGATGCTCAGGTTTGTGTACAGCTCTAACAGCCCTAATCAGGCATCTCCAATGCCCCTTTGAGGGCAATTATTATCATGTAAAAATACGAACAGGTGGAGTTGATGTTTATATGTGTACATATGTAAGTGTCTATTGTAACATGCATATAGGTTACCGGAGTTAAAATGATTAAGTGGAGAGGAGAGAGATGTGGCGGGGCAGAAGGACAGGAGAGAAATAGAGAGAGAAGGCGTCCAGCACAGTGAGTCATGAAGGATAGAAAGGGGAACTGCCCAAGACACAAAGTGAGAGAGATTTAGGAAATGTGGAGAAAGTGAGCCCTTGTGGGCACCTCAGATAATTCAAGTGTGTGCGTGAACACAGTAAAGTCAAGCAAGCTATAAGCTCTTGTGTGAGATTGTGTGAAATTATTTTTCCTCATGAATAATAATTCCCTTCTGTCCTTTCTAGCAGTACAATATGAAGTTAATCTCCACTTTGCAAACTGGTAAGACATATGGAAGTTGTAATGAGACATATAATAGCCCCCAAACTCCACCCCTTGTGTTTCCTCTGTCTTATGGGATGCTGGACAGGTGGAAGGTTCAGACTGTCTTCTTAAAGGGGTTATTTCACTAAGCTGTTTCAGAGCCAAAAACAGCTTTCACTCATGCATACTGTCTCTTCCTGGTCAGGCCTGAGATAATGTAGACTCCGGCTCTAGGGGGCCTAGGTCTTTCTAAGTAGTGGTTTTCCCTACAGCTCTGGTGTTGTCTAAGTATAGCTAAATAGTTAGATTATGCTCCATTCGATGAGGAGGATAAGAAAGTCTATGGTTCATGGCCCTGAGGAAGGTGAGCACTATACTACCAATAGGGTACAACCTATAAGATTCTATGGACAAGAGAGCTGATGTGCTAATGACTCAAGCATCCTGACAGAGATTATAATATCCACTTTGTCCAAGAGCACTGTACCACCAGGAGTGCTAACTTCTAAGATCCTATGGGCAAGCGAGACGATGTGTCATAAGAGTTACCAGGCAATCACTGCCCAGGTGGGCTTAGTAAGACGCTATGAAGCTTTTTTCAGTCGGATGCAGAAGAGGAAACTTACTGTATACAGTATGCATGATGTGATTTTCAAGCTTAAATACAGCTTCTGTCTGTTCTGTTGTCACATGAATAGATATGTTATCTAAGCCTGAGTAACATACTTATAACCTGCAGGTTATTTGGACCAGAGCTGTAATGAGCTATGAAGTGTGACCCCAAAGGAGACTCCATCTTTCACCAGAAGACTATGTTGATGTACTTGTTGATGAATACTCCACAGAGTTCGCCTCCCCATTAGAGGCTAGACAGCAATTCAATGACCTATGCTATGACTTGTCAAGCATGAGAGTCAAGTCGATATTGCAAGCTAGCAGAGGAAAGAGAAGTGCTTCACACAGTACTGCTATATAGGATTCTTGGTCCAAAGGAACTGCATGTCCTCCAATTGAAATCAGTTGATGAGATCAACACTCCCAAGGGAAACCAGAAGCTTTTCAGTATGTGGTAAAAAAAAGAAAAGACATGAATTCAAAAAATCTAGGCTTGCAGCTAATCAAAGCTCTAGTATAATAATGAAAAGAATAGTATAAGGCCAGAAATTATTCCCAACCTATTGTAGCCAACCTACCACTTACCATTGTTGCATCGATTCCCGGCACAGCACATGCCATCCCTATGGCAACGTTTCTTCTTTCTTCGACAGACCATGCACGAAGAAGGAGCCTGGTGAGGACTGTAGCAATATCTTCCAACCTCACATTCTTTATCACTAACACAGGGATAAGCCTGAAAAAAATCACAAGTAACATGCTTAACAGACATTTCAGATCAAATGGCCTATTTTGCTCCATTTCTTCAATGTAGGAAACCACATGTAAGACCTTTGCAGAGAAAAAGTCACAAACTTTGCGAAAGTCTGGCTTGCATAAAAAGTTTGCAACTTTCTCTAATATTCATGCCACTTATGCCACTCGTAGAAAATGGGCTGGGCTTAACAGGAGGGTTGACTATTTTACTCTATTTTGTGTCAAAAGTTAGAGCAAATTAGGCTGGAATTTACACTTGCAATTATTTTAGTGTCTTACAGGGATGTCTCACTATGGAGTTTTACAGTATCTCACAAAAGTGAATACACACCTCACATTTTTTGTAAATATTCTATTATTTATTTTCATGGGACATTGAAGATAGGACACTTTGATACAATGCAAAGTAGTTAGTGTTCAGCTTGTATAACAGTGTAAATTTGGTGTGCAGTCAAAATAACTCAACACACAGATATCAATGTCTAAACGACAGGCAATAAAAGTGAGTACACCCCTAAGTGAGAATGGTAAAAATTGTGCCCATTTTGCCATTTTCTAAAAATGATGCACAACAAGGCCCGCAAACAGTTTAATGAAGACAAGCAGAAAAAAGACATGGATTACTGGAACCATGTCCTGTGCTTTGATGAGACCAAGATAAACTTATTTGTTTCAGATGGTGTCAAGCGTGTGTGGTGACAACCAGTTGAGGAGTACAAAGACAAGTGTGACTTGACTACAGTCAAGCATAGTGATGTGAGTGTCATGGTTTGGGGCTACATGAGTGCTGCCAGCTGTAGGGATCTACAGTTCATTGAGGAAACTATGAATGCCAACATGTACTGTGATATACTGAAGCAGAGCATGATCCCTGCCCTTCTGGGCCGCAGGGCAATATTCCAACATGATAATGACACCAAACACACCTCCAAGATGACAACTACCTTGCTAAAGAAAAGAGGATAAAGATGCTGGACTGACCAAGCATGTCTTCAGACATAAATCATATTGGGCATCTGTGGGGCATCCTCAAACAGAAGGTGGAAGAGCGCAAGGTCTCTAACATCCATCGGCTCTGTGATGAAAGAGCTGTCGTGGTGGAGTGGAAAAGGATTCCAATGCAACCTGTGAAGCTCTAGTGAACTCCATGCCCAACAGAGTTAAGGCAGTGCTGGAAAATAATGGTGGCTGCAAAAAGGGCCACATGTATGAAAACTGTCTAGGCCTAAAACTCACTTTGTTGCCCATAGAAACCAATCAGAGCACCCCTCTCATTTCTCCCGGCCCTAGATGCAACGATAGGGGAGCTCTGATTGGTTGCTATGGGCAATAGAGTGAGTTTTAGACCTAGACAGTTTTCATACATATGGCCCAAAATATTGACACTTTGGGCACAATTTATCCATTTTAACTTAAGGGTGTACTCACCTTTGTTGCCAGCAGTTTACACATTGATAACTGTGTGTTGAGTTATTATGAGGGCACACCAAATTTGCACTGTTGTACGAGCTGTACACTGACTACTTTACATTGTATCAGTGTCATATCTTCAGTGTTGTCCCATGAAAAAATATAATACAAAATTTACAAAAATGTGAGGAGTGTAATCACTTTTGTGAGATACTGATCACTAGGTTTCCTACTGCTGGGACTCCTGCTAATTTCTAAATGGGACTTCTGAGTCCATAAACTTTTAAATGGAGCAGAGGATGAGCATTCTGCACTGCTGCATTTAAGGTGTATAGGACTGACGAAGATAGCCGAGTACAGTACAGAATGAAGAAGCACTGGGGCAGTAAAGGTGCACTCTCATCCGCTGCTCCATTAAAAGGCTTCCTGACTGTGCAATCACAGTGAGGCTTTACGGGAAGCTCTGGACGCCTGTTTTAGTGATTCTTGGGATCTTATGGATATGTGATGAGCATTCCAAACATCCCGCAATCTTCTTGTATATAAAGTAAAGTTTCTCATTATTTAGTAAATATTAAAATAAACTAAATAAAGAGAGGTTTTACTTTATATACCAAAGGACTGCCTGATGTTTGGAATGGTCATATATTTTACATGCAGGGTAGTGTCCGTGCAACCTCGGATCTATGGAGTGGTGAGCTGGCTTTTTGCTTTTATACATTAATAAATGTCTATAAATATTATGGGATGTGACATAGTATATGACACTGAGCCATGGCTGATAAGTCTCCGTTTGTAACTAGGAGACAAATGTAAGTCGGAACGTCATACGTTTGAGACTGTCTGTACAAGAAAAGTGGGATAAGTCTGTAGAAATCTTCATACGTATACCATTGCAAAGGTAAAATGGGATTGAGATTCTTTGGGTGGGGCCACAATCGCTGTACTTCAAAGGGCCACCTCAGATGGTTGGGTACATGGTGTAATATAAAGAAACAGCAAACTAACTGACGGAGTGAAGTATTTTATTTGCCTCCATACAATTTGTTTCTGTATTCAACTTATTGTCTCAGAGAAGTGACATAATCCAAATGAAGTTTATATCTTCAAAAAATGTTATGGTACCTTCTGTGGCCATCTGGTTGGTTACACTTATCTGCACATTCTTTTCTGCATCTGTATTGTTTGATACTTGTGTGACACTCGAATGTGATATATCACGAAGGCATCATGTACCTTCTTTGTTATATAACTAGAAAATCTTCAATAGAGATTATTGATAATAAAAAGTGCTGATCACAAGTGGGTATTCAAATCCTGTGGATTAGACAGAGAGTCTGGCCCCATCCAAAGAAACCCCAATATGTTGCTGATACGTTCAGGAAATGTGTCTGGCAAAAAATGGAGATCGCCTCCAGCATCGCATGTAATGCAATCAATTACACATACTGTATATCAAGATATAGCATATTTTTTGGGTTCAAATTACCTGAGCTTAAAGGGGTTGTCTCACTCCATTGATTCATCTCACCTCAGTCCTGTTTTCTTGGTTTCATTTTGAATTCAGGGGCGTGTTTACTGGCTTCCACTAGGCTGCAGTAGAAGCCAGGTCTGTAGCTACTGCAACCAGTGCTGGCAGCCTATCAGGAGAGACCAAACAGGTCTGTAGCTATAGCGACCTGAGGAGCTGATGCAGCCCATACAAGAGGAGATATCTAGGAAGAGGTAGGACACCGGTAATGGACATATATTGAAAAGTGACTTGTTTTTGCAAGATCTTTAACATAAAAAAACAATCCTTTTATTGAGACAACCCCTTTAATGACAATTTCAACAGAATATTTGGGACCCCTTTCCAGTAAATCTCATTATACATTATATTATAACCAATATAATTAATGAAAGTTATGTATGGAAATAACCATAGAAACCCTTTAATAATAACATAAAACAAACTGATTTTTAAATACAGAACCATCAGAAACTTTAGATAAATTAGTTATGTTGGCCACAACACCATAATTCTTAATCTATTTATGCCAGAAAATTTGCATCAGTAGATTGATAAATCTGCCCCATCGTGTACATTTTTAGCACGGTACATTAAAGTATTATGTCACTATTATTCCATGAAAACGATCATTTTACACTTACAATTTATTCAGCTTGCTATCATTATTGCTAGTTAAAAAGCAATTTCACTGAGCTAACAATAACAGCAGGTATTTATTGCTACAGTAGTGATCAACTGCTCTAAATCAATTGCTCCGCAGCTTTTCCCTCAAGTTTCTTTTACTTTTTACACAGAATAATAATTTCCTATGGTTTTTGTTGGCTCCCAAAAACTGTACATTACTTTAGTAAAAGTGCCTTTGTTTGCCAAGGAACCTAACATCTTTGCCAGTTTGGCTGAGAAATATTAGGACTAACGTTAAAGTATATTGGGCTGTAAAGTTGTGAAAAGGTGCCAATTGGGCATAGCAGAAGCAGACATTCATTAGTTCCTGTACCTGTCTGCATTAGGTCTGTAAGATTAATTTCACCTCATTATAAGTCTGTACAAACGTGTCATTGATACCTGGTTTTCTTCTCTTTTGACATTGTGGCCTTTCAGAGCGCTATGATTGTGTATTTTACATTTCGGTATCAACTGGAAACATTTCTGAAAATTAGTGCAAACAATGTGATGCAGCCTGTGGTAGTATAAAGTCTAATATTGTCACGGTTCGCAGTCGTGGATCCACTGGACCACCGCAAGCGATGGTGTTAGCCACGCCAGGGAGCGGAATCTAAGTAGCCCCCGGTATTCACCAGAGCCCGCCGCAAAGGGGGATGACTTTCTGCGCGGGAGTCTACCAGTTGCTACCCCTGATGTGACTTGCTTGCGGAGGCAGCCGAGGTTTAGCGTGGTACAGAATCGTCAGGCTAATATCTTATATGGAGAAGGTCAACACATAGTAGTGTTAATTAAAATGAAAATATAACATAATTGTTTTTTTTTTTTTTGTGAACCTTGTGTCAAACTCAAGGCCCTCAGGCCAAAGCCAAAAATGTCTATGGCGAGAACTTAGACAAAAAGAGAAGGAATTGATAAGTTCTGGATGCAGAAGGAACATCTCTACTTCCTCTGGAGGATGCAGCCAGCACTTTGAGGGTGGCGGGACCAGCACAGCACCAGATTTGGAGCTCCGGGATGCACCTCCACACTGCTGGGTTCAGTAACCCACAGGCGGTGGCACAGCTCTGACAACCCTATTCAGGCACCCAAGTCAGCCTCCATGATAGGAAGCTCGGTGATAAAGAGTGAAAGGGGTAGTCTATTATATAGTAAAACCTAAAAGGACATCTTAGCCTTTTACTGACCATGGAGCACACCATAACATCTCTGGTGGAACAATTTTAACTACTTTTGTCAGCAACTCAGAAAAAAAGTACATATACCCTAGCAAGTCTGTTGGGACACTTCCATTTGGTGTATATGATGTCTCAAATTAATAATATGTTGTATACAGTCTTACATTTGCCTTTGATGGCAACCATAATGCTGATGTGGCCCTTGGTGATAATGAATTTGACACTCCTGTCTTAAAGCTATACTCTGCTATTTGGGTTTCGTCTCTGGAACAAAAAATTTAAATAAGTCCTACTATTTTCATTGGAATTTGATGTAGTCAAAAGAACAGATCATTGTCTATTGACAACATATGAAGTAAGCAGTGCATGGATGGAACTGTAACTTGATAGAAATGTTATTCATTCAGCTAATGGGAACTTTAAAGGCCTCATTCAGATGACAGGGTCTTCTTGTCGATTTTTGGTGTTTAACCAAAAATTCAGCAACAAAGTAAAGTATGCTACATACAGTTTGATTGGAATTTTTAAAACCCTATTTACATTTTAAAGAGGAAGTTCCAATTTGAACATTTACAGCATATCTACAAGATATGCCATTATTGTCTAATAGATATTCTGTTCCCCCTTTTTTGAAATGGGGGCTCCCCTTTCCTTTTGGGTTTTTATTCTTCAGGGGATGTACACTAATAAAGACCAAGACTGCCCGGAGCATAAACCCCCTTACCATACTCAAGTTATAAAACAGAAACAAACACAGACATCCAACAGGGATGGAAGGCGGGAAAAAGCCCTTATCCCAAAGAGGTCCCAAGGGTGAAGAGGCAGAAAAACGACCGGCACAAACTTTTGAACCGACACAGCAATTCTAGCACAAAGATGACAAGTATTTCAGCGATAATTTTACAAGCCCCCCTCTTCTGTATCAGAATGCTGACACCTGCTTCTCCAGGTAAATTATCTACTCCCAAGTGAGACGGCGCATAGATACTGGGTTGACAGAAGAAATTATTTAAAGACACCATCAAGATCTACCTTAAAAAAAAGCCAAATTGACCTTGCCAACTGGGAAGTCCTGGCCACAGATCGTCCCCTATGTCCCATTAAGTGGCTATAAATTTTGAGACCGTTACCTCTCCAATGAGATAGACAATAGACAAGGACAAATGAGAAAGACATGAACCCAGATCTGCAAAGTAACGCCCAAATGGAAACTCTTGTGCCCACTTTCTGTGGCTTGTGGGGTCTTGTGCCCACTGTCTGTGGCTTGTGGGTTCTTGTGCCCACTGTCTGTGGCTTGTGGGTTAGACCTTTCAGCCACGTTAGAACACATAGGTAATCATTCTGTTTTCAAAATATGATGATATAGTCAGGGAATGTCCAGTTTATGTAACACAGCTGAAAATGTAAAGGGAAGGTTCCAGCACTCCTCTTGTAAAATCCACACGTTTATTAAATCCAGTCTAAAAATGCTGCCAAATACATGGTCAGGACAACAACAGATGCTTATGCGTTACGAACAATCAGTTCTTCCTCATAGTGTGGCTATTACGCTGACTGCTTAGTTCAATATACAACCAATATTAAAATGTAGTGCAGCCAGCTTCTAATGTGATTGGAAAGGGAGACGTATGTGTAGCCATCTTTATACTCACTGTGGCCACCACAAAAATGACTAAAAGATTCTTGATATAAGTATGTGTCCCAGAGGTGAGATCTACAAAGTCTGTGAAAGGGAAACCCCATTAAGGATACGGTGAGCATTTCCAAATATTCAGCACACCTATTATGATGCAGATTTGCACCACATCCTATGTAATGGACAAGGTAAAAACTGTGGTATAATGCTGTAAAATCAGCTTCCACATCTGTGTGTAAGGCTAAAAGTAAACTCACCCCTAAAATCTCCCTTTAAGGAGAAAAATACGGTAAAAGGAAGAATATGTGAGCATTTCGACATTCCAAATAGTATGGTATAAAAAGAAAAAAAGAAACCCACCTTATACAAAGATACAAAATAATGCAATTTAACATTCTTGGGACAAAGGAAAAAGAAAATATTAAAACCAATTAAAAACAAACAATGAGACATGCAAGCACCATAAACCACCACAAATCTGTACATCACCAGACAATTGTCCAGATGTATTAAAACTGTCTCAGACTAGACAGACTAGTCATATGGCTGGATAGGTTAGTCTAGCATTTGTTAATATGTATGAAAGTGTCTCACAGCACTTTATAATTTTATCCTGTTGAGAGACACATTTATGTGCATCAAAAAAGTGTCCTGAGACAAATTTTGTCTCAGTCTCGCCACTTTGAAAATGGCATGGATTAGTGCACTATTTTTGCAACACATTCAGTCTAAATGTCTGAATGTGGCGCGAGAAATGGGACAGTAGAGAATGTCAGATGTTGCATCCATTTTTGGCACTAATTTTGTATACATATGTTGAACATAGCCAACAACATAGGGGGACATGTATGAAAACTGTCTAGGTCTAAGACCTTCTTTGTTGCCCATAGCAACCAATCAGAGCTTCCGTTTCATTTTTTCAGAGCGCTAGATCAAATGAAAGGAGAGCTCTAATTGGTTGCTAGATGGTTTTCATACATAAGGCCCAACAATTTTGTCAGACAGCGCACCAGAAAACTGGTGCAGCACGTTGCATCTAGATCAATGTACACACAGCACAGGGAAAAACAAGAAGAAAAAAAAAATGGTATAATCCAGCAGGTATACTGACACCAGCTGAAAGTATACACATGTAACATGTTAAAAGGTTCCAATTGCTCAAGGAAAATATCTAGTCCCAAGGTGTCTCATAGTTAGTATGAATAGAAAATATACAAGGTATATAAGCAATATAGGAGCACAAAGTGTCTGACTGAATAAATATCAAACTAAGATGAACAAAATAACTAGACAGCACAGCAGGAGTAAATATTATCTAACTGAAGAAAATAACAGAGCAAGTATGTAGCTGGCTCTATTTAAAAAAAAAAAAAAAGGCAAAAAACCTGATTAAAAGTGTAGTCAAATATGCAGGATATGGAGTGAAGAGAAGGGACACAGGTGTTGAGAAAATGCCCATATAAAACGGCTTTATCAGCTTGACCCACTGCTAAAGTTTAGTTTTACCATTAGACGGTTTTGATAAATGAGACCCAATGAGTCTCAATTATCGAAACTGTCTTAGTTGCCCATGGCAAACAATCAGAGCATTCTAAAGAATAAAAGCTGAGCTCTAATTGGTCGCTATGGACAGCAGTTTTGCTAGTTTTACTACCAGACGGTTTTAATATGTGTGTGAAACCACATTAAAGGGGCTTTCCAAGATTATTAAAAACCTCCGTACCACCTCGTACTGCGCTACAATAGAAAATATAACCATACTTACCTCTTCCATTACCTATCAAAACAAAATAGCCACTTAGGTATTCCTATGTATCCTTAGGAGGCACGGCAACGGGATCTCCACTTCCTGTATATACAACCATACTATAGAACTCCGGCCAGCTTTAAAATTTACACATTTCTTTATTCAGTTTTCCATTCCAGCTTTAAAAGCATATAACATAGCCTTATGACACATTTATAGAAATAGATAATGGACACTTAGGTAGTCCACTGCGGCAGGCTGCCATTCAGGAATATGTCCACAGTTCGTCCCAGACTTCACTCACATACGTGCTGGAGAAGAGACGCTGAGAGACCAGGCTGAGTGAATGACTGCAGCGAGCGGTCATGCGCTCAGCCGGTCTCTCAGCGTCTCTTCTATTACCACCAATCCAGCGTTACCAGAGCTCCAGTTTTATCTCCCGGCCCCTCATTGATGATGTCCCATTCATGGATCACATGATACTTCAACCTGACCTGCATGTATGACATGTGACCAAGTTCAGTGATTGGCTGCAGCATCATGTGATCAATGAACGTGACATCATCAGTGAAGGTCCGGGAGAGAACACTGGAGCTCTGGAATGGTGGTGATGGGAGAGCCAGGTATGGGTTAATTTTCTAATTTAGCATAGTGGCAAGTGGTATGGAGGTTTTTAAAAGGCTTGAAAAAATGCAAATTTTTTTTTGCAATTATTCTGGGGGGTTTTTTACTTTTGTTTTTTTTTTGGTTTGTTTTTTTACAAAAACATTGCAGGCAGTTGTTACCTAGAAGCCAAGGGATATATAAACCACACTAAAAACACTCTTTTTGCAATCATAAAATAAATAACCTATGGATCACATTATTTAAAACAAAACAGGAAAAACCACTAAAACATGCATGTACTTTATTTTGTAAAAAGAACACAAAACAACAAATAAAAACTAATTAGGCTGGGTTCACACAGCTTATTTGCGGGGCGTAATTACGCCCCGCAATTACGCCGTGTGGATGGGGGCGGGAGCGGCGGAGGGAGCTGGGGGACGGCACCTCGCCGGCCCATAGACTTTCATTACCAGCGGCATGTATACGCCGCTGGTAATTCACATGTCACTTATCTCCCCCCTAGGCGGATTCGCCGAGTAGGGAGAGGAGACGTAATCCATAATTCTCTATGAGAACTGTGGATTACCATAATGACTGGGATGTATTCCAGCCATAATTTGCGCACTTACGGTCCGTAATTACGGACTGAAATATGTCCAATTTTAAGCCGTGTGAACATAGCCTTAAGCACTAATATTTGTTTTAGTCAAAACACAATGAAAAAAGTGTGTGTGAAGGGTTGCCATAAGTAATTTCAGGCCCCCATAAAGCTGAAACATCTGGGCCCCTCACCCATTACCAGTTTTTATCTTGAACCATATCTGTGGGCCCTTTTTTAAAAATACAATTTGATCAGGGCCCGTGACAAGGAAACCTTTCAGGGGCATTGTCATCAAAGTCACTAGCAATAGGACAATAGGACTCTGACCATAAAGCTGTCCATGAAGTTGCTTCATAAACAGAAAAGAAGAGTCTCCTATCGTTGCTGCAACTTTGAATGAATAGCTTGCATTCCAGATTTCAAACATCTAAAAATTAAATATTGGTGGCATGAGAACCTACTATACTATGTAGGTCTGTTGATTCAGTTGCTGCTTGCTGTTCATATCCGCCAGCTTTTGCAGCGCTGTGACTTTACTTTTGAGCATTGTGTTCATATACCTGTTGCTTCACACATTACTTGCAGCTGGATGCGGATTCATCACTTTACATCTGCAAGTGGTTACAGAATGATGTGGTGATATAGTAAAGGATGATGGGTGTCAAGAAACCTTAAGAAAGTGTTAAGGAATATCTTAGAATCTACTATTCATCTTATTTGCTGAACATGATTGGCTAGTACAATACTTGATGGCAGCAAAATGATGTCAGATTGTCTAAACATTGTTAGGATATAAGCATTTAGCAACTGGAATATGTTCCTGCAACATATGGAAACTATAACATGGTAATCTATAGCAATACATGAAGTAAAACCTTAAATAAGCTCTTTTGCTTCAGTTTTACTAACAAAAGAAAAGACCTTTTGTTATTCACAGCGAGTTAGGGAATCATGCATCTAAACTGGTGTCTAGAACCCACTGGTTACAATGGTATGGACTGTACAGATGTTGAATGCAGTTTTATGTTATATAATGTTCTCAAGCGGCTAAGCAGCAAGACGTCCGTCACCATGAAGGACAACACAGACCGAAGTAATCTGCATGCAGTTCTGGGCTGGAATCTGAAGGCAGTGATCTGTCAACTTTTATGAGTTTATAGGCTTAAAGGAGTTATCTTAGCTATTAAAAAATCTTAGTACGTGCTGCAAATGGCTAAAAATGATAAATTCACACTGAAAAAAGATAGGACCCCATAATAGCTTATTAGCTTACAAAATGTATTGAATATCAAAAACATATGTACAACGCCAACAACCATCTAGTTTGTAGCTGCATATGCTAAAAAATCCATGAGGCAGTCCTTTAGACTCCTTTGGTGTTTGGATAACGCATGTTAAGGTATTTACCTATATGCATGACTGTTTGTGCCTACATTGTCTAAAGGACTACCTCATGGATTTTTTAACATATACAGCTAAAAACTAGATGGTTGTTGGCGTTGTACATATGTTTTTGATATTCAATACATTTTGTAAGCTAATAAGCTATTATGGGGTCCTATCTATTTTCAGTGTGAATTGGACTTTAAGAGGAAAAGGAGAACCTCTAGGATAGACCCTATGGCACAATACAGATAATATATGCGGTGAGACAAAAGTGAAGATTAAAAATAATAAATGGTCATACACTCACCTTCTAAAACATCCTCTGTTCCCGAGCTGACAGTTCCAAAGTCCCAGACCGGTCCTTGTTTACTTGGTCGCAGCAATAATATCTCATACCCAGCACATCACGTTAAAATTACAGTCCTATTCCAATCTTGGACACTTATCGTATATCTACAGGAGCACACCTATTTCCCACACCTTTCGTGAATGAGGCTCCACTTCCCTCTTCCATGAGAGATGGTCGTACATATATGGCTCTTGCCATTCACTGTGATGGAGGATTCAAGTAGTAATTACCTTGTTATTTAGCCATACGCTATTACAGTTTATATATCCTGTCAGTTTGTCAGGCGCTACCACATGTTACCCTACAGTTTGCTTAAATGCTACAAATTTTTTCATTGCCCTCTTCTACCCAGTTGTTTAGCCATACAGATCCCACTTTTTAGGCCATATGCTTTTGTACTGTGCTTGAGCTTTCTGTCTAAGTGTTTTCCAGCACCTTATTTTTTAAGCCCAGTCCCCTAATGAGATCAGTATTTCATGGAGTGACTGAATCATGTAGGGATATTTAATGTAAGGTGGAGGGTAGTTTGTCCTAGGGTTAGACCTCTGAACAGGGTCACCCCTTTTAAAGCAGTTATCTCGTATGTCCATAGTTTCTGGATTTCTAGATCCTAATAGGACATAATAGGGGTAGTTATTACAATTTCTTACATGGTACTCCTACATTCTGCTTAACTGGTAAACCATTTTCATTCTTTGTATTGTCATCATTTGATTCCTATGTGGGGTAATTATTGTCTTAAACTTTGGTCTTTTTATCTGTTTGGCTATGTTCACACGGCTTAAACTGGGACGTATCTCGTCCCATATTTTGCGACGTGCTGCGCTAAATACGGGGCGAAATACGTCCCAGTCATTATGGTAATCCACAGTTCTTATAGAGAACTATGGATTACGTCTCCTCTCCCTGTTCGCACAATATGACCAGTGGCTAGAGAAGTGACATGTCAATTATTTACGGCATATACACGCCATGAATAATGAATGTCTATGGGGCCAGTGGGCTGCCGGCCTCCACCGCCCCCGCTCCCGAGAACACGGCGTAATTGTGGGTGAAATACGTCCCACAATTATTGCCGTGTGAACCCTGCCTTTAGGTGGTTCCCTGTCCCTAGTATTTTTGCATGGTGCTGTAAGTTTTTAATGCGAGTATATTAACTTCTTCCTGATAGCCGATCATAAAAATATGGATCTTTGTTTTTATCCTCCCCGCCTTTTATTTTTCCATCTACATAGACATGTGAGGGCTTTTCTTTTGCAGGACAAGAAGTACTTTTTAATGGTGTCATTGATCATACCATAGAATATGGTGTACCATATTTGCGGGGGTTTGGTTTCAATGATGTGCTTTCTGTATTCTGCAGGTGGCTATAGTTCTGGCAATACCAAATTTGTAGTTTTTTTTATGTTTTAGTACTGTTCTTCAGCCTATGGACCTAACTGAGCATGCATTTTTTGTGGCCTGAATTGTATTTTTTATTGGGACCATTTTGGGATATATGCGACTTTTTGATAACTTTTTATTCCAATTTTAAGGGAATGTGAAATGACCAAAAATACCCGCAGTTTTGGTGTTTGGATTTTTTTTTACTTCTACAGTGTTCAGCATAAAGGATAGGTGATGCAATATTTTAACAGATCAGACTTTTACAGATGCGGCGATACCAAATGTGTGTAACTTTAATTTTTTTTGTAAACTGGCAAAATGGAGGTGGTTTGAACTTAAATTTCTTTTTTTATACTTTAAAAACTTTTTTACACTTTAATATTGAGTCTGTCTAGTGCACTTGAATACTAGGGAGCTCGATTGTCTCTACACCCTTCTGCATTCTATAAACAATGCAGAAGGGTGGTCAAAGATGGCAGTTCTATTACTTTCTGCCTCCAGCAGGAAATAATAGAAACTAACATATGGTGACTACTGAAGCCTTCATTAGCATTGGCTACCCATGACATCAACGCAGGGATGTTGACTGAGGTCATTCATTTACTGAAGTCATTCAATTAGATGCTGCAGACATGATCGCTGCAGCATCTCAAGGGTTAAACAGCAGTGAATGGAACTGGCTACATTTCCTGCTGTAAGCGGTGGATTAATTTTTATATTCCCCATTCTATATTTCTGATCTTTATTTTGCTGGTTTGGAGTTCTTTTGTATACATCACTATATATTTTGTTTGGGCAAGTATGAAGACAGAGGGTAAAGAGACCCCTGTTCTTGAGACAGGTGCGAATCTCAGATGTGGGACCAACATCTGTAAGACATTTATGGCATCTAATGTGATTATGCAACAATTGTCCAAGATGAGAATATCATTGTAATAGTATATGTTTTATATATTTGAAAGTACCATCGATTTCAGGGTGTTAAACGTATGTAATAGGGGTTTAAGATATAACATAAGACAAGACACATGTATAATTGGCATCATCTTAATAAATGATTGGGACAGAGGGAGTGAGAACTCCTAACTACAAGGAAAACTTGACTACAAGTGCTTACAATCTACAAGGAAAGGAGGAAGGAGACAAAAGGTGAGGGTAGAAGCTGTTTATAGGGAGATATAGCGACAGTGGGGTTATAGTACGTTGTAGGTCATTCCAAAAAGATGGATCTTTCAGTTGCTTTTGAAGGTTTAAAAGTTGGAGGAGAGTCTGATGTGTTGGAGTGGTGAGTTCAAGAACATTTGGAATGCATGGGAGAAAGTATGTATCAAGTTAACCTTCTGCCATGTCCATCACTGTGGCTCTTTCCCACTGACAGGATACATATTTAGTTCTGATCACAAATCCATCTTGGCTGCTTCAGGTGCATTTTCAGCTGTGTTATGTTTCTGTTTGGTAACAAAGCTTAATTAGGCTGTGCACATCTAAAATATATTTTGAAAAACGTAAGCATAGGTGCACACTGAAAAGGCAATAGCATACATCTAATACATATATCAGTGGCACACTAAAAACTAAGTAGAACATCAAGGTATATAGGAATATTGGAAATGCATTACTGCTAAGGAAAATATGAAAAACCTGGGACTCAGCTGCCTCTTTTAAACCAGTGCAGGATAATCCAATTGCTAGTTCCTACCATTCCCTGAAGTTGCAGTCTGGATTGATGCCTAGTGAGGTAACATGTTCAGTGTAGGGACTCACCTGCTCTGGGATCCCCTTGACGTTTTGGGAGGTGAGCTTAATACAATCTTTGATCAAAAACTGCAAACTAAGAGTCCCAGGTTTTTCATATTTTCCTTAGCAGTAATGCATTTCCAATATTCCTATATACCTTGATGTTCTACTTAGTTTTTAGCGTGCCACTGATATATGTATTAGATGTTTCTGTTTGGTTCTCCCTTACTCTGTTGCTGGCCACATCCAGCTGCTGCAATTAACCCACTTCTGTTTTCTAGGACACTGCACTGGCTATGGTAAGGGGTTCTGCCTATTACGGTGCATAAAAGAAAAAGGAAAGGGTTAAGGTCTGAGAGCTTGGGGGAGTTGGTGGGCTTTGTTTTCTCCTAGTTGTACCCTTATAGTTGTACCCTGCATAATAAGTTAATGGAGCATGAGCCTTTCCTGGGTGTTAGAAGAAGAACCCGGAGATGAAGAAAAATAGTTCGTAGAAAGCTTAGGAGCAACAGTGGCTGAGGACCAGAAGGTAAGTATCACTTTGTAAAAAAAAAAATGTTTTCCCACCTTCCAGGTTCTTCTACTACCTAATACATAAATGGAAAATAATCAGAGCCTCAAAATTGTCTCAAATATGACGGTTTTCCAAATAGGAGGCGTGCATTTATTCTTTACTGCCGAGCTACGGCCAATTCTCCTCTCCTTCCTTTAGCCGACAGATGGTTGTTTTTCCGTCAATTTGGGGAGCCTACATATTTCCTGCACATTATACTGAGTGACAAATTTGAGAAAGGTCTATACTCGACCGAAAACGTTCATTGAATGTCGCTTTCTCCTATTTGGAAAACCGTCATATTTGAGACAATTTTGAGGCTGTGATTATTTTGCATGTATAAAAAATAAAATAAAAAGTAATACAAAAGTTTCTTCAAAAACTCATGTGTGGGTTATTACTTTTTTGACATAGTGGATTTTCTTATGACCCAGCACTGAGGTACTTTTTTCTTACTAGTGTGCCAAGCAACTTACATTGTGTAATACATAAATGGAGCATGAGCCTTTCCTGGGAGTTAGGAGAAGAACCTGGAGATGAAGAAAAAACAATCATAGGAAGCTTTGGAGCAGCAGTGGCTGTGGACCAGAAGGTAAGTATTACTTTAAAAAAAAATTTCCCCACCTTGGTTGCATTTAAAGCAATTTTCTCCTCATGCTGTTTTACAGAGCCAGACTTCAGACTCACACTTCTTGGTTAGGTTGTGTGTGGTTCTACAGCAGTGATTGGCATATCAGTCTTTTATTCCTAGCTGAGCCTTTCACAGTGACATGAGTGCAAAAGGTATGTAAACTGCAGTGCACAAGGCTACAGAGCTCTAAAGAGTTAAAGCTTGTCAGTAAGTAATGTAAACAAGCTCCTTCTTTCAAGATAACGAACAATGCAAAAAGTGAATCATCATCCCAATCTTTGCTTCAGCCTTTCAGAGCAGAGAGAGGTGGACAGTAACCAGGGAAACTTGTCTGTAATAGCATAAGTTAGGGAAGCTTGTCTGCAAAATCAGGAGATAAGATCTGCTCCTTCCTCTGAAGAGAAGCAACATCAGATCAGCAATGTATTTAGCAATAGTCTTCATTTACCTTTGTTTACATGTTTTAAGCTAATGAATAAAATGAGAATATTCCATATAATTTTATTCAACCCCAGAATAAACTGTTACATAATGTAGGTCATAGTACTGTAAAAGACTATACTAAAATAATTGAGAAAACTAGAATGTATTGGGGACAATTTTACAAGCATTTGTGTTTATAATATGCTACTTTAAGAAGCAGTGCCATCACACCTTCTGGTATGAGTTGTGATGCTCCCAAACATTCATTTAAGAGTGTTGTCCGCTTCACCTCCAAAGCCACCGCATCCTCACTCTTCTTTGTTCCATGGTCCTATTCACTCAGCACCGATGCACACTGGATCCTAAGGGTATGTTCAGATGGTGTGTTCTGTCTGTGTGAACATACGTTATTAGATGCGTGTTTGGATCCGTCTATCGGACCCTAAACAGACCCAATCACGCATCTAGCAATAAGAAGTGTGAACGCATCGCCGTTCAGACGAGTGATCACTGTTGCGTGTTGACTTGCGTCTTTTGGATCCATTCAAAGAACTGACATGTTAATTCCGATTGGATACGATTTTCGGATCCAAAAATGCTGGATGAACATACCTTAAAGCTAGCGGGTGTCCAGATGTTGGCTGGCATTATGACCCAAAACAGTGGCACACGGAGTAGACACAATTATGAAGAGATGAAGATGCTACTTAGTTAACCCCTTAACGACCCTGGACGTATGAGTACGTCCCAGGGTCGCTAAGGGGTTTTGCAGGGGGATCACTCCCGACCCCCCCACACAGCCGCCGGGTGTTAGCGGCTGATCGCCGCTAACACCTGGCAGTAACAGCGCCGGCGGGTGGCGCCGGCCACTGGCGATGTTTAACCCGTCAGACACCGCGGCAAAGATGGCCGCGCGCGTCTGACTGAATGACGATCGGTGCCGCGCACCGATCGTTACGGTCATCGGCATAAGCGCAGATAAGCTGCGCTGATCCGACGACCTGACATGGCGGTGGGGAGCCCTGTGAAGGCTCCCGTCACTTACATTTCCCGGTTTTGCCCCACTTCCGGCCGTAGACAGGAAGTGGGGAAACCGCCATCTTTGTAAACCCTAATGCATTGCCTATGCAATGCATTAGGCTGTATTAACAATCGCACCCCCTAGTGGTCAAGCACCATAGGGGGACTAAATGTTACAGTAAAAAAAAATAAATAAATAAAATTTTAAAGTACAAAAAAAAAAGTATTAAAAGTTCAAATCACCCCCCTTTCCCCATTTTACAAATAAAATCATTAAAATAATAAAAAAGTTACACATATTTGGTATCGCCACGTCCGAAAAAGACAGATCTATAAAATTACTAACATAATCTTTTCCTTACGCTGAACACCGTAGAAGAAATAAAATTCCAAACGCCAAAATAGCGTTTTTTGGTCATTTTACGTCACTCAAAAAATGGAATAAAAATGATCAAAAAAGTCGCATGCATTCCAAACTGCTAGCGATAAAATGAACACTTCAGCCCGCAAAAAATGCCCCCTCACTGACGTCCATAGGTATTAGTACAAAAAAGTTATTGGTCGCACAAAATGAAGCCGTGACGCAAATTTCAAAAATAGAAAATATTTGGATTTTTTTTACGGTACCAAAACATAACGGAAACCCTACATGTTTGGTATTTCCAGATGTGTAACAACCTGTAGAGTACTGATAACACATTTTATTTACCGAAGATTGAACACAGTAAAAGCAAAACACCCAGAAACATGGCAAAAATATGTTTTTTTTCACAATTTGTCCCACTTGGAATTTTTTTGCGGTTTCCCAGTATATTCTATAGTATGGTGAATAACACCATTAGAAAGTACATCTTGTCCCGCAAAATAAAAGCCTTCATGTGTCTATGTAGGTGGAAAAATAAAAAAGTTATGGGTCTGGGAAGGCGAGGAGAGAAAAACGAACGTGTCACAAAAAAAAAAACGACGGGTCCTTAATGGGTTAAACAAAAAAATAAAAAAAATAAAAAACTTAAGTTATATTGGTGATGGAGGGGAGTGGGAAAAACTCTTGCATGGACCTGCTAGTGTGTCACTGTGCCATACTACAAAGATCCATTGTATGGATCCGAGAAAGTGTATAGTTATACTTATTGATAGTTCCTTTGGGAATTGGAAATTATACTCCTAACTATTGCTAGAATATTCTCAGCAGAAGTGCAGACAGCATGTAGAGCGGCAGCAGGATCCATACAAAGCACTTCATAGAATTGTGTCTATCATTGCACAGCCTCCCTAAATGAGTGCATCAGCCGTTATTCTGTACTTTAAGGGATCTTCTCAGTAGGCTGTTTCACTGAGTCACGAGCAGTTTAAGACTCACTCTGTGTCTTCAGGCTGTAGGTGGTTCTATAGCAGTTATTAGCATATTTAGCTTCTTTGTAAGTAGCTAAGCTGTTAAACTGACAAGTGCTGGAGATGTTATCTCTTCAGTTAACAGTAGCTACATGTGCTGTGTGGACTGAAAACAATGGCTTATCTGTAATCTTGTTAGAGATAATTAGTTTGCTCCATGGTGACATCACTCCCTGCTCTAATTCTCTGCTCCAATAAGATAACATAGTTATGTCCAGGGAACCATAGAAAACTTTGTGCAAGAGGTGTAGCTAAACTGACATACCCACATGCTGCTGATGTAATCTATGGTCGTACTAACTGCTGGCAGTTTCACTTAATAAATTATAAATATGCCATCAATGTCTATGATGGCAAAGCCCCTTTAATATTACACCTAGGGAGACATGTATGATCGGGTCTCTCACCCTTTTATGGTGTAAAATGCGGCCAAGTGAGCCGGCTATGATGTCTAATGCGCCTAATGAATGTGTTAGGCGCATTGTTTGTAAGACTCAACACTTTCTAATGCGCCTAACATGAGGGGGCGTTCTGGGGGCGTGTCGCACCACACTCGTAATATTAGACACATATGTGAATGTGGTTCGGAAAAGCTAGGCACATTACTACCCGAACAGGCAGACCTATTTGCCTGAGCCTGTGGAGTCGAAGTGGAGCTAGATTTGCTGTTAGGGGAAAAATGTCCCTTATTTCTCAACTTACACCAGTACAATAATAAAAAGTAATTTCTGATAATTATCAAACTATATAAAATTAAGTTATTTAAATTTAATAAAAAATGTTATCATATAAAATTAATATAAAAATGTAATATTCCAAAAATCTAAAAATATCTCCTATAAAAGGCATTTAAATTTAATAGAATCTAAAACTAGTTTTACAATAAATAACCCACTGTTGTTGGAATTTACCATTTTTAATTTTTACTACATTAAATTTGAAATTTATTTTTGCTGCTCTCACCCTTTATTCTACATACAGCAAGAGCCAGCACAGCACAGGTATTTCTGGGACCTGTGGTCCTCCTAGCAGGATCAGTACCATAGTTTCTATTTACCGACATGCTATTCTAATGACTTTTCTCTTATTTCCAGCCTATCAATAGCCTTTATACATGTTAGGTGCATTAGTAATGCACCTAAGTTTCGTAATGCGCCTAACACATAGGCGAGGCGCGTTAAACTTTAGACTGCATTTATAATCGCACAAAAACCACTTTGATACATTTAGGTGCATTATACACTGAAAATGAGACTCGACAATTCACTTCATAGCACCTTCCTTCATACAGTACATGTCTCCCCTAGAGAGCGCCTCTATTGTTCTCTTCCCTTTTCCCTTCTTCTCTTCTCTTCAACCTGCACAGCAAAGATATGGTGATTACATAATATTACAAAGGTATTGTTCTACAGATCTGATGCTTTCTGGATAGATTGCCTCTATGATAACAGATGGAGCGTTCCACTATTGTTTTTACTACTACAAATCATCCTTTCCCAAAATTCTGTAAAACTTCCAGCTAGTTTTTTTTACTTTTTATAGCTAAGGACTGTTTTTATTTCATTTATTGGTCCTCTGTAAAATTAAATGGCAAAATTACTTATAAATGGGTACTCCCATATTAAAACTGCTAGGATACATCTCCCATCATGATGGTGGGAATTCAACCACGTGGCTCCTGACTGATCTTGAAGATATAGGGCCAGAATCCCCAAAGGCAGTTTCTTTGAGGTGATTTGAACATACCCCCCCCAACCCTCCGCCCCTCCGATAGCAGGATTATCTTTGTTGGCAACTAGTAACATTACATATTTGGAAGTGGCTGAAGGCCTTTTATTTCTCTGTAAATAGCTGATGATGACGCAACCAGTTGTTCTGGGTCATGTCCATCTCTGCACTGCTTTAAAAAAGAAGTATGGTTGAGTGCTAAATTAACATCCAAGGCTAAACCTGGCATACTACTTAATGTACACAGCATGTTGCTATTCTTAAAGAGAACCTGTCACATAGGTTGTGCCCCCCCTTGCTGAGGGCAGCACAAGCTAGTGTCAGACCTGCTGTTTCCAGCACTGTGTCCCTTATTCTGTAAGATGCTGTAGTTTTTACATAGTTACATAGTTAGTAAGGTCGAAAGAAGACACATGTCCATCGAGTTCAACCAAGGGTGGGGAAAATGTGGGTGAGGGAGAGAGACAAGGACTTAAAGCCCAGGCTCTCCACTGGTTAATGCCCTGGAACCCACAAGGCAAGAACCAACCTGCTCCAGTATAGACCCTATATCTGACCCCAGAGCCGCCACCAGCCAGGATCCAGAATTTTACCTAGCTACGTACACATTAATATTCTTTAGTTCCAGGTAGGTATCTAAGCCTTTCTTGAAACTCTCTACAGTTCCTGCTGTGACCAGCTCCTCAGGCAGGCTATTCCACAGATTCACAGTTCTTACAGTGAAGAACGCTCTTCTCCTCAGGAGATTGAATCCTTTTTTCTCTAGTCGAAGGGAATGTCCCCTTGTCTTTTTTATAGTATTTAATGCTCAAATCTTATTCATGAGCTGGTGTTAGCCCCGCCCACCAAAGGCTAGCCCCACCCACTGACAGTTATTCACATGTTTCTACCTATTCAAAGTAATAGGTTTATCAGTTGAGGTGGGCGGGGCTAGCCTCAGATGGGCGGGGTTTGAAAAAAACTGACTCTTTGAATGACTCTTTTCTGGCTGAAAACTGCAGATTTGAGCATTAAATACTCTAAAACTACAGCATCTTACAGAATAAGGGACACAGAGCTGGAAACAGCAGGTCTGACACTAGCTTGTGCTGTCCTCAGCCAAAAACTTTGTGACTGGTTCTCTTTAACGACATACAAGTGAATCTGTGTGTACCAAATAGATTTGTAAGCTTTTCATAGGACTATGAAAGAATATAGTTAAGGGATCGTGTTAAATAGTTAAAGAACGTTGAGTATGTTCTAGAAAAGTTCACAATATGTGTGAGGTCTGGGTCGTGTTCATTAACACAATGTATTTGGAAACGGAGCAAAATCCTTCTGTTTTTGCAGGTGTTTTTTAGTGGTTGCTCCTTGTTTCTAATGTGATTTATGGCACAACCCAGTGAGGTTTTTTAAACTATTCATGGCATATCAGACAAGACACCATTCCAATGGTAAAAATGAGAGGAAAGTGAAGAAAATCTGAAGTACTTTGATAATTTGTTAGGCTGTATTAACAAACAGAACAAAGAATTATTCTGGATGTGCTTATTTTAGCTAAGAACCAAAAAAGCAGCAGATTTAAGAAGATAAACAGGTTCTCTTTGAGATGAGAGGATTTCATTACCATTGGATAAGAGTATAAATATGTGTGTCTCCCTAACTAACAATGAGCTAGAATGTGGTTTGCATATTTGGTCTTAGGCCATAACCTCCAACCCATTCAGCTCAGTCATGTATTTATGGAGAGCTGAACCCAGGAAAGATAACATCTTTTTAGATCTTTTCTTTCCCTTTCACCCAGTAGCTTTCTAAGAATTGTTTTTTTACATTTGGAAGCACATATAGGTAAAACAAGACTAAGAAGGCAAATTAAGTATTAAAGGGGTTGTCTCACTACATCGATTCCTCTTACCTCAGTCCTGTTTTCTCAGTTTCATTTTTGAATTCTGGGGAGTGTCTACTGACTTTGCTGGCTACTAGTGGCCTTCAGTGATGAGCTGCTGAGGACAACAGGTCTGTAGCTATAGCAACCAGCGCTGCCAGCCTATCAGGAGAGATGGAACAGGTCTGTAGCTATAGCACCTGAGTAGATGATGCAGCCCATACAAGAGGGGATATCTAGGAATAGGTAGGACACTGTTAACTGACACACATTACAAAGTGACTTGTTTTTGCAAGATATTTAGCACAAAAAGCAATCCTTGTAGTGAGACAACCCCTTTAATATTGTCACTGTGATTTACCTTCAGATGAGTTGGATGTTACAAACAGGGAGAAGAGAGAGAATAGGTCTTTGATGAATCGGGATAGATACCAGGGTTGTGACAAGATATTTTGGCGCCACAGGCTTATATGGAACAGTCAAATGCCAGCCCCTGACCTGATGTTCAGTGCCTATGACTACACCCCTCAATCGGGTTGAGGGGGGGAGGGTGAGGTGAAGTTAATTTTATGTAGTTCACCATGCGGTATAAATGACATGTTATCTTTATTCTGAAGGTCAGTATGATTCTGTCAGTACCAAATTGATATGGTTTACATTATGATTTACTACTGTACTAGTAATTTTTAAAATTACTTGGCCTTCTATGGTTGAGGACTAATTTCTTGGTGTACAAAGGTGTAGGTTTTTTTGTAGCACTTTTGGCTACATGTGACTTTTTGATCACTATGTATTGACATTTTTTTCAGGGTGGAGCAAAGTGACTAGATAAATACAATTTGGTTTTGAACTTTTATTATTTTTTTAAAACTTTTAACACTTAATTAACTTGCATTTTAAATGTATTTACCTAGTGTACTTTACCTTTTGGCAGCATAATCACTTGTACTCTCTACGACAATACTAATATATTGTATAATAGCATACATTTGTGGCTCTCCAATTGCATTAGCTTCTGACAGGGTGTAGCAGGAGCAGTAAGATGGTAGGTTCGGTGACCTTTATTAGACCCCAGCTACCATAACAGCTTGTTGGCACTTAGTGGTCAGGAATTGAAAGGGGTCAGCCCCCTTCTTCATAATTGCCTAGATACCATGGTTGTTTTGACAGATATCCAAGTAGATAAACATTTAGGACTGAAGTTATTTCTGTTCCTATTTGCTAAAGGCAGGTGCTGGCTCTAAGAGCTGGCACCAGGCTCAGACTGGCCCACAAGGGAGCAGGGGAAAGCCCCGATGGGCCCCAAGATCTCTGGTTAGGGTAGGCCCCTAGGCATGGCAGGCCTGGGGCTGCTTATCAGGAAGAAATGCAGAGAAAGAGACAGAGTGTAAGGGTCAGTAAAAATAGGTTGTGCCCCAAGAGCGAACTCCACTGGTGGGCACAAAAAGGCATCTTCACTGGTGGGCCCCAAGAATCCACCCCACTGATGAGCCTCAAGAATCAACTCTGCTGGTGGGCCTCTGAAATTACAGCCCAACACCTGCTGGCACTCACTATGTATGAAGTGGGCTTAGCAAGAGAGTCCACTCCATACATCCATGTGCTCCCATCCTGTTTAGCATAAGTTGTCAACCTAATAGACCCTAGACCTCTTCGTACATATTTTCGAAGTCCTGGACTCCTGGATACTGTAGGATAAAAATAGGAATAGGTAGATTCAAGGACATCAGGAGAGAGTGTTGGTTTTGATAAAGGCATCAAAGGCTCCTCTTTTATGTATAAGTCATTCTCCATTCTATTCCCCATGCATTAAAAAAGTTCCTACAGTGAACATTATTTCTGCTTTCAATTTCTTTTTCTCTTATTTGTACTGGACCACAAGACATTCGTCCAATAAGAAAAATTAGCAGTTAAATATTTCTCTGCATGTCATCAATGTCTTCTTGACATTAAACAAATGCACAAAAGGTTAAAGGGGTTCTCCAGGTCAAACTTTTTCTCTAAATTTCTGCTCCAGCTGCTACAAAAAGATGTATCACTTACCTCCTCACACACCTATGTTCCAGTGCTGCCTTTGCGGATGCTTTCCCTCAATTTTATCTTCTTATCCCCAGCATTGTTTTCCTGGTCGGCTCTTGCACTCTGCAGCTGCTAATTGGTTGCCAAAGTCATGTGTCTTTTCCTGACATTACCAATTCAATGTGAAGTAATGACAGGAAAAGATAAGTGACCGATACAGCTACTGATTGGCTGCAGCAATGTTCCAACACCCAGGGTCAGGAAGACAATGGAAAACCAACAGCAGAAGCAGCAGTGAAACAGAGGTGTGTGGGGAGGTAAGTATCGCCCTTATATTGCAATTTAACCCCTTAATGCTGATAATATTTTTTGGCACATTCATTTTTTTTTCCTAACCTCTAACCTTCCAAGAAATAATTGGTGTTTACTAGAGTGGACGTAACATATTCACTCTGTTATTGCAATTTTTTGTACAACTTTTTTTTTTTTTTTTTAGAATGACAAAAGAGTGGGTGTTTGAACTTTTCAGATTTTGTATTCTTTTTTTTATTCTAAAACTTTTTTTATTTCTACACTTCTACTTCCTATTTCCCCTAGGGTACTTGACCACTAGGGGGCTTAATCGCTTGTACACCATTAAACAGCAGGTATTGGAGCTGGCTCTGATCCCTGGTGCTTGTGGTGGGTGTCAGCTGTAATTAAAAGCCAGCAACTGATGCATATAGAGCTGGTTAAGTGAATGAGCCCGCCTCATACATCCTTGCCAGCTGTACTCATACGTCATATGTCGATAAAGGTTAAAAAAAAGTTTAACGTAGATAACACTTACACTGACAAGCTAAAGGGTGACAATGTTTTGAACTTTTGACTTTCAGACTCAATATCTCTCCATCCATTACAGCTCTGAACTTGAGACTACTGTCATTTTATAGGCAATCATCTTGGCTATCTCATACATAAATTTGACATGCAGCTATTTAGCATCTGCTTAGCTATGCAGTTTCTTGTCATGTAACTACAAATTACAACCTGTTCTCACATTCCCTAATAGCTCAATGTGTTATTAGGTTGAGTCCCAAGCGAAAGGTCACTGGTTCAAATTGAGGAGAAACCATGAAGATTTCCCAAGAAAAGAGAAACAGCATCATCCAGCTCATCGATAGTCTCTCGGCCAAGAAAATTGCCAAATTTCATCATGTGAGGCAATGACAGCTAGAAGAATATGAAATGAAGTCTTTACATCCATTCAAAAGCCAAGTGGTGGACGTCCAGGCAAAGTATTGGAGTCAACAAGTCAGCTCATCATAAGGTCTATCAGTTCTGGTGCAATAAACACGGCAGTGGCTTGTATGCAGCATAATATTGAATCTCAGACATCCATGCAAGCACCATGTGACGTGCATTACACAAATCTGGAATGGTGGCCCGAAGAAAGGGGAAGAAGCCTCGACTTCAATGTGGGCAAAAGAAGCATTGGCTCGACTTTGCAAAAAAGAATGAAAAGTGGACAGCAGAGTATTGGGAACAGGTGATTTGGAGCAATGAGACAAAAGTCAATAGACCGGGCTCTGATGGGTGCAAATGTGTCTGGAAGAATCAAGGGAAAAGGGGGCTAATGGATCGAGAAATTGAAGGAACTGTCAAGTGAGATGGAGGAAGCCTGATGATATGTGGTTGTTTCACAGCCAAAGGCATTGAATACTTTGACCAGGATGGATGTTGATTGCAATGCTGAGTTATATGTAAGTATCCTACAAGTGAGTGACTTTATACATTTGAGTACTATGTGTATGAAAAGGACAACATAATGTTCCAGTATGACAACAACTAGAAGCATACGAGTTTGGAGAATAAATTACAATGAAGTAGAGTTGCTGTATTGGCCTCCACAGTCCCCAGATCTCAACTCAATAGAACACATGTCGGTAGAGTTGAAGAAGAAGCTGTATTTGCACCCAAGTGAGTCAACCAGTATGTACCAACATTGGGAACGTGTAGAAAAGACCTGGGATCAGATTTCGGTTGAGACAAGCTTGAAACTGATCGAGAGCCAAGAAGGATTCAGGCAGTGCTGAAAGTCAAAGGTGGATTTAAAAAATACTAACAAAATAATACTAACATTTTGATTTTTAGGAGCAAAACAGGAACAATGCAGTTACATGACAAAAATCAGCAAAACTAAACATATGCTAAAAGGTTGCAAGTCCTATTTATGTATAAGATAGCCAAGATAACATAGCTAGACATAGCCTGGGAAAGTCTGCTCTGAAAGTGTAAATGTGATGTTTTGTGTGCCCACTAAATTAACCAATTATGAATATTTTAGGCCCCATTCACATCACATTTTGACCTCTGTTGGTGGTATCCCAATGTGTACCAAGTCAGGGTCATAGAAATATATATGGCGAATGCAGTCTCTTATGGACTTTGTTTGCTCTTTTTCCCAATCGTAGACGCTTTATGTGCTAGACACAAAAGTGTGGTTTACCACACTTTGAGTGTCTTGAGTTCTTAACCCAGTCTGTTCAAAAAGAAATATACGGAAATGTAAGGAACATCTCAATGCATAGAGAGTAGTCTCAATTGAAAAACAATATTCCTTAAATATCAGTGGGATGAACTGGAAGCATCACATCTACCAAGCACAGTGTTCAAACATAACATGCTATACTTCACTTTATTAATTCATTGCCTGAGAGAGTCCATAACCTCATGAAATATTTATCTACACTGATCCTGGGTGTGACTGTAAATTTTTAAAGGCCAACTCCTCTAACCCTTCAGTAGAAACAATAATATTTTTCTAACTTTTACTAAATGAAAATGCTGTGACCTTTTCTGCACCATTTTTTGCCACCTATCCACTCAATTCATGAAAAACCACACTCCTGGGAAAGTTCCCAGTTGGCTTTTGCTTTCGGTCAAAGGGCAACAGCAATGGTGAGTGCTATGTAAAAAGAATACTGTGGTTGACAGTGTGGATTTGAGTCTGGTATCCCTAGGTCCTTTATCCTCCAAACACCTAAAGCAACATAATACAAAATATGAGATAATCGAATAAATATGATTTATGTATGGAGCATGTCTTACTCCAACAGTGGCATGATCTGGCTTCCATTTACATGTATCAGGGTTACTGGATTCTACCACAATTTTACATGTAGTACATGGTCTATTTCACTAGCTGGCTGACAGGCTTGACCTTAAACAATTGCACTGCTTTTCTGCTACGACTGCTCCTATTTTGTCAAAAATGTTATCTTAAAAAAACAATAACTGAACTTGCAATTTGTTCTTCGCACAAGGCAGTGCCAATTTAAATCTGAATAGGAATTTATTAATCCCTAATAAATTATCTATGGGCAAATATTATGTAGTAATATACATAATTTTCTTCATCTCATAAGCGTCCAGGCCCACAAGACACCCAGTGCAATGCCATTATAAAGCCCAACTGAAATCATACTGCCAAACGCCAAAATACCTGAGAATGATGTGTGCCACACTACTTCTACATCACAATCCTATGTAACCAATATATCATATAATATACCATAAAAAAAAAATTCTATGCAAACAATTTCTTTTTAAGAAGTGCAGGCAAAATGTGTGTTGGGATAGTGTTCTCTATCCTACATCTCCCTTTGTTGGCCATCTATCTGGTTAAGTATATGTTTTGGACTATTTATGTATGTTTGACGTATGATTTCATGTAACAGGCAGTAATATATGTAATTATGCGCATGGGATTTTTATCATTTTAGAGCATATTATATGATATATTGATAACATAAGAGTTGTGTTGACAATCTACTATTCAGGAACCCTTAAAACTGCATCACGTGTATACTGTGACTTGACGTGTATACTGTGTTGGAGAGAGGGGTTACAGTAGCAGAACTAAAAATGTGTTCCCCATTATGCTGTTGGATTACGTACCCATAAAATAAGGGTCAAATATTCATTTAATTATCATTTTTTGATACCTTGGGCCATATTTTCCACCACATGACTTCTTAGAAATATGGTTTCTCTGGCGAGGGAAGTCTTCCAGAGACTCTCGCCATGCAGCAGCAATACTGAAAAGAAAAACTATGGTTTGGTCAAGATTTTCTATGGTAGCTACATGGTCTACCTTGATGGTATGCACACCATTGCATATTTGAAGGGTGACTACTGAACCAATTCTTCTGGTATCAACTATAGTTGTCCTATCACTATGGCTCGGCACACTTATGCCTTATGAAGAGTCTGGCAATGCCTACATATCATGCAGTCAGAATACAATACATTGAAATTAAATGCTACTTAGAAATGTATATTTTATTTTATAATAGATAGTAGTAATATAGGGTGTGGAGTCATAAGTAGGTACACCAGGGAAATCTTTCAGACAGCTCAAAAATATTTCATTACCGAAGAGCACAACATGTAAAAGTACATTCTGTGTGAAAGTGTTGTGATTGGTCCCCATTGGCATCAAAGACATTTCTGTATTTAGACTGTTTGCTATAACTCCACCCACATTTCTCTTCGATTATTCCGATATTTAGGCTGGTAATGTAGCAGATGATAAACTAAAGTTGATAATCAAACAATACTGGAAGATAAGAGCATGCTAAAAAGGTTCAACAGAAATGGGAAGAATTTGTAACACCTCCTCCAATTAGACAATTAGTATACTGTGCACCTGACAAATTTTATAGAACAGGATCCATTTGTAATGCACCAAAAAGTGGTCAATTAGTGAATGTTGCTACTAATGAAAATGGAATGTTAGTGGCACTGGTATTTACTTAAGGACCCTAAAAGGAGTTGGGCATTTCTTGGTGATCTTCGGGTCTAATGCAAAACTTGGGGCTGAAAATATAATGGAAAAGATTAATCCATGGATTACTAGAGGATCATACAGACCAGTGTTTACAGACTTCATTTTATATGAAGAAACACAAGAGAACAGCATTAATAAAAAAAATATCCACCAACTGTTAGGTGCTTGCAACAATTGAAGAACAGTTGAATCAACCTGGAGTTACAGATTGAAAGATCCTTTCATGTAAAAGGATAGTTGGACTTTTTACACTACTACAGTTACTCAGACCTGTTCCCTTATATGCTCCAAGAAAATATAATTGCAGTTCGAGCATGAAAATGAAGACTTTTTAGCAAGATGGAACCCAACCTCACTATGCTTCCGTAGTGTATAACTATCTTTACAAATAACTACTTAATAGGTGGATAGATAGACAAGGCCCTGTGGAATGGCCACCATGATCACCAGACTTTACCCAGATGGAATTTTTTTCTTTTCAGGAGTTATTAAAGATAAGGTTTATACAAGAAAACTATGCATGGTTGACAGCATTATTGAACCGAGAGTCTCAAAGTTTTTTCATGTATGATAGATAGCATAAATGCTTCTTTAGGGATTTCCACGTAG
Source organism: Phyllomedusa bahiana (assembly GCA_025379985.1). NCBI lineage: Eukaryota > Metazoa > Chordata > Amphibia > Anura > Hylidae > Phyllomedusa > Phyllomedusa bahiana. Next base: position 42,880 of record JAODAL010027213.1, read on the forward strand.
TGTATTGCTCTTTTTGCAGAAATGTGCCGCTGGCGGCGGTCTGTGTGCGTACATGTATAATTACATGTGTGCCGCAGCCCTGCCAGTGGCACCCAGGTTTGCATACGTTTTTTCAGAGGTGTTTTTGTGTGCAGAAACATACGTTATATTTGGTGTACATTGATTTTAACCTAGATGGAAAGGAAGGGGTGCTTCCATTTTGTGTTTCTGTCCCCGCCCGCTCTCACAGGCTGTCATAAGAAGGGCAGCTTTGAAGGTTTGGGTTTTTTTTTTTTCTCTCTGAATAATGGTGGTCGGTTGACCCAGCGGGAGGCCTGATTTGCTCGATTGAGAGTAAAGATAGGATAGGACTGCCCGATTTGAGACCACGTTGAAGTCGTGGGCAGCTTAAGCATCTTTTGATCAAATTATGTGAACCGAGAGTCTCAAAGTTTTTTCATGTATGATAGATAGCATAAATGCTTCTTTAGGGATTTCCACGTAGTGTATTGCTCTTTTTGCAGAAATGTGCCGCTGGCGGCGGTCTGTGTGCGTACATGTATAATTACATGTGTGCCGCAGCCCTGCCCTGGCACCCAGTTTGCATACGTTTTTTTCAGAGGTGTTTTTGTGTGCAGAAACATACGTTATATTTGGTGTACATTGATTTTAACCTAGATGGAAAGGAAGGGGTGCTTCCATTTTGTGTTTCTGTCCCCGCCCACTCTCACAGGCTGTCATAAGAAGGGCAGCTTTGCAGGTTGGGTGTTTTTTTATTTTTTCTCTCTGAATAATGGAGGTCGGTTGACCCAGCGGGAGGCCTGATTGGCTCGATTGAGAGGTAAAGATAGGATAGGACTGCCCGATTTGAGACCACGTTGAAGTCGTGGGCAGCTTAAGCATCTTTTGATCAAATTATGTGAACCGAGAGTCTCAAAGTTTTTTCATGTATGATAGATAGCATAAATGCTTCTTTAGGGATTTCCACGTAGTGTATTGCTCTTTTTGCAGAAATGTGCCGCTGGCGGCGGTCTGTGTGCGTACATGTATAATTACATGTGTGCCGCAGCCCTGCCAGTGGCACCCAGGTTTGCATACGTTTTTTCAGAGGTGTTTTTGTGTGCAGAAACATACGTTATATTTGGTGTACATTGATTTTAACCTAGATGGAAAGGAAGGGGTGCTTCCATTTTGTGTTTCTGTCCCCGCCCACTCTCACAGGCTGTCATAAGAAGGGCAGCTTTGCAGGTTGGGTGTTTTTTATTTTTTATTTTTTCTCTCTGAATAATGGAGGTCGGTTGACCCAGCGGGAGGCCTGATTGGCTCGATTGAGAGGTAAAGATAGGATAGGACTGCCCGATTTGAGACCACGTTGAAGTCGTGGGCAGCTTAAGCATCTTTTGATCAAATTATGTGAACCGAGAGTCTCAAAGTTTTTTCATGTATGATAGATAGCATAAATGCTTCTTTAGGGATTTCCACGTAGTGTATTGCTCTTTTTGCAGAAATGTGCCGCTGGCGGCGGTCTGTGTGCGTACATGTATAATTACATGTGTGCCGCAGCCCTGCCAGTGGCACCCAGGTTTGCATACGTTTTTTCAGAGGTTTTTTTGTGTGCAGAAACAGACGTTATATTTGGTGTTCATTTATTTTAACCTTGTTGGTATTGAAGGGGTGATTCCATTTTGTGTTTCTGTCCCCGCCCACTCTCACAGGCTGTCATAAGAAGGGCAGCTTTGCAGGTTGGGTGTTTTTTATTTTTTCTCTCTGAATAATGGAGGTCGGTTGACCCAGCGGGAGGCCTGATTGGCTCGATTGAGAGGTAAAGATAGGATAGGACTGCCCGATTTGAGACCACGTTGAAGTCGTGGGCAGCTTAAGCATCTTTTGATCAAATTATGTGAACCGAGAGTCTCAAAGTTTTTTTCATGTATGATAGATAGCATAAATGCTTCTTTAGGGATTTCCACGTAGTGTATTGCTCTTTTTGCAGAAATGTGCCGCTGGCGGCGGTCTGTGTGCGTACATGTATAATTACATGTGTGCCGCAGCCCTGCCAGTGGCACCCAGGTTTGCATACGTTTTTTCAGAGGTGTTTTTGTGTGCAGAAACATACGTTATATTTGGTGTACATTGATTTTAACCTAGATGGAAAGGAAGGGGTGCTTCCATTTTGTGTTTCTGTCCCCGCCCACTCTCACAGGCTGTCATAAGAAGGGCAGCTTTGCAGGTTGGGTGTTTTTTATTTTTTCTCTCTGAATAATGGAGGTCGGTTGACCCAGCGGGAGGCCTGATTGGCTCGATTGAGAGGTAAAGATAGGATAGGACTGCCCGATTTGAGACCACGTTGAAGTCGTGGGCAGCTTAAGCATCTTTTGATCAAATTATGTGAACCGAGAGTCTCAAAGTTTTTTCATGTATGATAGATAGCATAAATGCTTCTTTAGGGATTTCCACGTAGTGTATTGCTCTTTTTGCAGAAATGTGCCGCTGGCGGCGGTCTGTGTGCGTACATGTATAATTACATGTGTGCCGCAGCCCTGCCAGTGGCACCCAGGTTTGCATACGTTTTTTCAGAGGTGTTTTTGTGTGCAGAAACATACGTTATATTTGGTGTACATTGATTTTAACCTAGATGGAAAGGAAGGGGTGCTTCCATTTTGTGTTTCTGTCCCCGCCCACTCTCACAGGCTGTCATAAGAAGGGCAGCTTTGCAGGTTGGGTGTTTTTTATTTTTTCTCTCTGAATAATGGAGGTCGGTTGACCCAGCGGGAGGCCTGATTGGCTCGATTGAGAGGTAAAGATAGGATAGGACTGCCCGATTTGAGACCACGTTGAAGTCGTGGGCAGCTTAAGCATCTTTTGATCAAATTATGTGAACCGAGAGTCTCAAAGTTTTTTCATGTATGATAGATAGCATAAATGCTTCTTTAGGGATTTCCACGTAGTGTATTGCTCTTTTTGCAGAAATGTGCCACTGGCGGCGGTCTGTGTGCGTACATGTATAATTACATGTGTGCCGCAGCCCTGCCAGTGGCACCCAGGTTTGCATACGTTTTTTCAGAGGTGTTTTTGTGTGCAGAAACATACGTTATATTTGGTGTACATTGATTTTAACCTAGATGGAAAGGAAGGGGTGCTTCCATTTGTGTTTCTGTCCCCGCCCACTCTCACAGGCTGTCATAAGAAGGGCAGCTTTGCAGGTTTGGGTGTTTTTTATTTTTTCTCTCTGAATAATGGAGGTCGGTTGACCCAGCGGGAGGCCTGATTGGCTCGATTGAGAGGTAAAGATAGGATAGGACTGCCCGATTTGAGACCACGTTGAAGTCGTGGGCAGCTTAAGCATCTTTTGATCAAATTATGTGAACCGAGAGTCTCAAAGTTTTTTCATGGTTGACAGCATGACTCACTTCATAAAAGAAGATTACCAAGAAAATAATAACAATAAGGAACTTTGTGCTAAAGTGTGTTTGCTCATATAAGATTTTGTACTTCATTGTTTGTTATTCTATAAAATGGTATTTAAACTGCATAATAATAATAACAACAACAATTATTATTATTATATTTATTTTTTTAAACTGTATATCTATTCTATAAATTGGTATTTAAACTGTATACCTATTATTATTATTATTATTATATTTTATTATTTAAACTGTATATTTATTGTAATATTTCCTTATTATTTGAACTATATAACTTATTTTATTTCCGTATTATTTAAACTTTAAATTTATTATTATTATTTAAATTGTTCATCTATTATTGGTATATTTACTTATTATTTAAACTGTGTAATATATTTAATTTCCTTATTTAAACTGTTTTCTATTATAATAATAATAATAATAATAATAATAATAATAATAATTATTATTATTATTATTATTATGTGTATTTATTTTTTTACTTTATACCTATTACTATAATATTTATTTAATATTTAAATTGTATGGCTAGTATTATGTTTGCTTAATATTTAAACTGTATATCTATATTTTTATTATTATGTTATTTAAACTGTATAATTATTATTATATTCACATATTTAAACAGTCTACCATTATTATTATTATTATTATTATTACTGTTGTTGTTAATATTATTATTTTATTTAAAGACTATACCTATTATTATTATTATCATCATTGCTTATTTAAACTGTATATCTATTATTGTTATATTTACTTATTATTTAAACTTTATACCTATTATTATATTTTCGAATTTAAACTATATGTACTTACATATGCACCTCCTGTATTACACTTCTTTTATTGTATACACCTTATATCCATAAATACGATTATACTACTGCATATTTTACTTACTTACTTTACAATATAAAAATTATACAGCATATAAGCAAACACCAACTATTTTAACCAGTTTATGTAGCATAACATACTGTTAGGAAGCTTTATCATCAGACATTGTAAGTTATAACATGTCAATTAGATACACAAAGTTAAATAGATTGCTAGTCCTGAAAGGTAACTGTATTTTGAGGGGCGATTTGACATTTTTGAAAAGTCATATAAGTTTGTGTCAGAAAACCTCTATTATTTTGAGTTATGATTTTTATGCTTGCCATTAGTTTTCACTGCATCACAGCAATATAAAATAGTTGATCATTATTCTAACTCTGAATTATATTGTTCCAGGATATGGGGAACGGAAACATGGCAAAAGCACCATATTATATACAGCTGCACATGTGGTGCAAAATCACAATTTTACCTCGGAAATCCTCTAGCGGAATTATTTATGACAAATCTAGACCAACCAATCGTCAATGCTTTTGCTACATAAAATGGCACTGGTAAAGGGCAATCTTCAAAGTAAAAACAAGGCCCAGGTTTTAACCTCAAAGGAAATGAAAAGAAAACCAATATTTCTCATGCTGTGAAATTGAAAGAAAGAGGAAATTGGACGACAAGCAAAATACGATTTGGGGATGAAATATTTTCTACGAAGATGTCTCTTCCTGTTCATGTGGGTGACTGGTCACATGTGATCACAAATCACAAAAATACTGCCATGTGTAGCATTTCTTCATGTAATCGCTTCCGAAAACCCTCTAGGCATTCCAGTCTGCAGTCCTGGTTTCAGAACAAAATTCTATTTATTCAATCCTACATCCAACATTCTAGTAATTATGGGATATAACTGAGGTGGCTTGTCTTCTGGGGGAGCAAAGGATGGAGGTCTGTTGAAATTCAATACATGCAATCTTACTTTCCTGTAACACCTGCCATTGGGAACTCCCAAGCAGGAGTGGGACAAGATATTCTGGTGCTCTAGGCAAATAAGGCATATAGCGCCCACCAAGGAAAACTCAGCCTACTCCATACCTCCTTGCATCCTCTTCCTCCCTGGAATGAGGTGACAGCGTAGGTAGTCGCCTACCTTCGCTACCCATTGTCCCAGCCCTACTCCCAAACTTCCCCATGCACATTACATTGTCATGTATATAAGCAGATTTAGATAATTTTTATTGTTATCTTAATGGGGAGGAAATCTCATCAACTCCAAGCCCTGTCTCCTTTTATGCAAAAGAATGCTAAATAAAAAGAGGTTATCCCATTTCAGACATTTAGAGCCTTATATACAGTATGAAAACTGTCTAGCAGTAAGACTGTCTTTGTTGCCCATAGCTACCAACCAGCACTAAGCTTTTATATTTCAAGAGCACTATATGAAATGAAATCTGGGCTCTAATTGGTTGCTATGGGCAACAAAGACAGTCTTACTGCTAGATAGTTTTCATACATAGGGCCCCGGGGGTATAATGATAGGATACGCCACAAATGTCTGATAGGTGTAGGTCTCAAATCCACACTTATCTTAAAGGTGTATTCCTGTAATCCATGTAACAAGGTAGGCGCCCCAGAATACAGCGAAGTCAAGAACGATAAAAGCGACTCCAATACCAGTTCAAGCAAATTTGTACTGTATGAAAAAGTATACTCGGCAATCCCCAAAATACATGCACAAGAGTGTGAGCAAGGTCCATGTGCTACACAACATACCCCCGGAAGTATGGTCTCCAGATACACGATAATTTTACCTAATTATTTCAACTGACTTGGAAAGGCTGACCGTTATTTACCTATTAATACCTTACACAACTGGAACAATAGTATGTGGTGCAGTTCAAGGGAGAGCTTGCAGTGTAGCACCGTTATTTACCTATAAATACCTTACACAACTGGAACAATAGTATGTGGTGCAGTTCAAGGGAGAGCTTGCAGTGTAGCACCGTTATTTACCTATTAATACCTTACACAACTGGAACAATAGTATGTGGTGCAGTTCAAGGGAGAGCTTGCAGTGTAGGACCGTTATTTACCTATTAATACCTTACACAACTGGAACAATAGTATGTGGTGCAGTTCAAGGGAGAGCTTGCAGTGTAGCACAACAGCTTACAACCTGATTCATTATACCTACTATTCCCAAAATATAGATAACAATCAGAGTTTAACAGGTGAAGAGGTTGTAGAACTAACAGCACCGATGTTAAGCTGTCTTCAATGCCCTGAAATGGAACAGGAACTGTTCCTGAATAGTCACTTGTGGCCTGGCACCAACTCTGGCCTTAAAGGGAACCTGTCACATAGATTATGCCCCCCTTGCTGAGGACAGCACAAGCTAGTGTCAGACCTCCTGTTCCCAGCACTGTGCCCCTTATTCTAAGATGCTGTAGTTTTAGAGCATTTACCCCATAAATCTTATTCATGAGCAGGTGTTAGCCCTGCCCACCAAAGGCTAGCCCCACCCACCTGGCAGTTATTCACATGTTTCTACCTATTTAGGCTATGTTCACATGTCTTATTCACGGCGTAATTGCGGGACAGATTTCGCCCGCAATTACGCCGTGTGCTCCGGAGCAGAGGCGGGGCGAGGGGGCCGGCAGCCCGCTGACCCTATAGACATTCATTATCCATGGCATATACCACTGTGAATAAAATTGGGCATGTCACTTTTTTCCCCCGGTCGCCGGGATTTTGCGAGTGGGGAGGGAAAGACCGAAAACCCTAGTTCTCTAAAAAAAAATGGTTTTTCCCTAATGTTGGCCCGGGTTTCAACCCCTGTGCAAAGTCCAAATTTATTGGGCCATTTCGCGACGGATTTTTCCCCAAAAAAAAAATGAATTGGGGGTTGTAAATCCGTCGCGAAATTTTCTTTCAAAACAAAAATACACTTATTTTCCCACTGGGTTTTTAAAAAATTTCGGAAGTATTTTACGACGGAAATCCCCCGTAATTTTGTTCTAAAAAAAAGCCGTGGGGAAAAAAAGCCCCAAAGTAATTTGGTTTAGCATTTTAGGGGGGGGGGCTTTGCCTCATTTTGGCGGAGCAAAGGAACAAAACTTATTTTTTATGACTCTTTTCCTGGTGGAAAAAAGCAGATTTTAGATTTAAAAAAACACAAAAAATCCCAAAATTTTTTTCAGAAAAAGGGCACAGCCTTTGGGAAACCCGAAAGTCCCGTTTAATCCCTTTTGCTGTCCCCTTTGCAAGGGGGGGTAAACTATGTGACAGGTTCCCTTTAACTAAACTAAATGGGCGGTAATAAACTCCCGGAAAATGGCATGCCGTATGACCGGGGGTTTTCCCCCTTGGAGTTGCCACACGTCACAGCTGTGGGATGGGGCCCCCCTTTGGGAGGAGTCCAATATCCAAGAAGGCCCGGCCCCTCCCCCTTTTGTTGTTTGGAATTTCCCCGGCACAAAGTTTCCCCTTTTTAAACTCAGTGCTTTCCTTTGCCAAAAGCATTTAAAGCAGCCAAACAGAAAATCTCCCTTTTCCCCAACCACCCCCCCCGCCCACCCCAAAATTTGTGGGCTCCACAAAAAAGGGAAAAAATAAAGGGAAAAATTGTGCTCCCATGTGTGTCCCTATGTGGGTTTTCTCGTTTCCCCAAATGTCAAATTTGTAAAAAGGCTGCGCTTTCACATCCTTCAGTCAAAATGGGAAATTGAATATATTTTTTTATACTTTACACATGGTTAGACTTTAAAAAGCGGCCTCTTTTGGGGAAACAGCAAAATGGGGCCCGGGGCATTTTTTAATCACTAATTAAACATAAATTTCCTGGGGTGAAACCCCAAAAAAAAGGCTGGTTCCCCCTCCTTTTCATTCCCCTCTGACAATTTATAGGGGAAAAAATCCAAAAAGGATAAAGCAATAAACGTCCCAAAACTACCTCCCAAACGGTCCCCGATTTTTTTCCCAGTGAAAATGGAAAAAAAGGTCGGCTTGCACGGGTTCTCCATTTTATTTCAGGGGGAAATTTCCCAAATTTAGATTTTTAAAACACTATACCAAAAATAATTTTAAAAAAAAAATGGAGGTATTTATGCAAGTCCCCCCACTCTCTATTCAGCATTTAAGACTTTTTAGAAGCCCCTTTTAAGGGAAAAACACCCCCGGGGATTTAAACCCCATTTAATTTTTTGCCCTAAATTTTCTGAAAAATTTAACCCCAAAATTTTTGGTCACAAACCCGGGGCCCTTTATCCCCCGGGCCCCTTGGGAAATTTTCCCCAGGGCTTTTTAAATGATGAATGAATTTTTTCAGGGAAAAAAAGGGGCATATGCATTTGGGTCCCCGGGTTTGGGATTGCCCAATTTTTAAATGTTTTTGTTTTCTTGAAAAAGGGGGAAACCCGTTTTCAAACCCAAAAGGGGAAAACCCCCCCCCTTTCCCGCGCTGTCAAATTTGTCTTAGGTGCGCAGGCTTTTTTTAAAAAGCAGGGGGGGTGTTTTCGGAATAGGTTGGGATGTGACGGAGGTAATTGGGGTTTTCTAGAAAACATGACCTCATGTGGTTAAGGTTTGGTGGGGTAGGGGCATGGCCCTTTTTTAAAGTTACCTGGCCCGGGGTGAAGTACTGCTATTCCCCTTCTTTTAATAGAAAAAATGGCCCCTAAAAATTTATAAGTGTACAAATTTTTCACTTTGTGGTTATGTTTTGGTTGGATGTGCAATTTTTTTTTTAATAAAACATGTGGGGGGTAAATTTGGGTTTTTCGGTAATTTCTAATTAAATCGGGCCTCAAAAAAGTTTTTTTGAGGGTCTTATTTGGCTTTGGATTTATAAAACACAAATTTAATCTTTTAAAAATAAATTTAAATTTTAAATTAAAAAAAGAGGGGGTTTTTGGGTTTGATGGAAAAAGGGAAAAACCTTTTCATTTTTTCCCTTTTGGGCCCAAATTTTATTTTTTCTGGCAGAAAAATTTTATGTGAAATCTGGGGTTGTGGTTAAAAATTGGGCCCCAAAGCTCTCAGCCCTTTAAAAATAAACCCAAAAAAATGTATAACCCCCGAGAGTGGGGTTTCTTCAGTTTAGGTTTTATTCTTAGTTATGACATGGGCAATTGAGTTCAGCTGATATAGCTGTCCAAGAGCACAAGGCGTATTTATTAGATAGCACAAAAATGATAGTATCCGGTTTTATAACCATTTTTTAAAAAAACAGTGTGGGAAACTTTTAAAACAAAATTGTAAACAAAAGATTTAAAAGGGGAAAAAAAAGAATTTAAGAAAGTTTTGGAATGGAAAAGTAGAAAGTCCGACCTTTTAAACCAATAAAATGTTTTTTTGGAAAGGGCGAAAACAAAAAAAGGGTTTATGGGAAAAGAAACCCACCAACATAGCAGAGTTGAAGTTGTTTTACAGAATACTGAAAGGAAAAAAGGGGTTTTTTTTATTTCCCAAATAGATTAAAATTTATATTGGGAAACATTATCTCAATTTAAAAAATTGTATTAAAAAATGGGTATAAAAGAAAAAAGGGAATTGGGTTTTCTATAAAATATAAGAATTTATATTTTATATTATCAAAAAAACCCGGGTTTCTAAAAATATTATATATTAAAAAATTTTGTTTATATATAATTTTATATATATATATATTTTAAAATTTTATATTTTATATTTTTTATATAAATAGAAAATATTTTAAAAAAAATAATATTCATTTTATTAAAATTTTTGTTTTATTTTAATGAAAAAAGAAAAAAAAAAAAGGGAACCCAAAGCTCCCCCCGTCCATTTAAAGGGGTTGATTTTTTTTTTATGGAAAAATTTTTAATAATGAGGTTTTTTCAAATTTTTAGGGGGCAATTTGTTTGGGGCCCTTTAAATCTTTCCTTTTATATATTAAATTTTTTGTTTTTTTTTGTGGGTTTTGGGACTCTGTATTATTATATGCTTGGGGGTTTGGGTTGGGCCCTTTTTTTTTTTTTGGGTTTTGGACCCAAATCTAAATTTTTTTCCTTTTTTGAAAAGATTTTTTGGTTTTTTTTTTATTTTATTTCAGGATTGTGAGAAAAATTTTATTTTAGCTTTAGGGCATAATTTTGAGTAAAACATTTTAAAAAATTATTTAAGGGTTGACTGACTTTTAAGAACCCAAAAGGGGATATTTCAATGAATTTAATTTTAAAACTTCCTTATAAAAACTTTTCAATTTTTTTGGAATTCAAACAAATTGGGTTTTATAGGAAGGGATGGCCCCGTTTCCAAAAAACCCCTTTTTTTAAAGAGGGAAACTAAAGTTTCAGGGCCCCCCCTTTTAAATTCCCCTTTCGGGGCCCTTGGGCCCCATCGCAGTTTTTGGTGGGAGTTTTTAAAGCCTTTTTTTTATGAAAGTTCTTTTCAGGGTTGGGCTAAAAATTGGTTTTAGGGAAAGGTTTTTTTATTAAGTAATCAATTTACTGTGTTTTTAAGGTTTTTTGTGGGGTTACAAACATTTTAATTGACTTTCTCCCCTTTTCCCCAAAATTTTTTGTTTAAATGAAAACCGCTGATTTAAAAAAAAGGCAGTTTAATTTAAGCGCAGTTTAAAAAAATGCACCAAACCCGGGGTAGTGTGAAAAAGGGAAACCCTTCAACCCTCATTCAGATTGGGGAGCACCTTCATCAGAATTGGGTTTAAGCATTGCACAAGAAAACTCCAAATAAATTTTAAAAAGGGCACCCCTGTATTTCCCCTAATTTTCCTTTGGGGGCGGGTGGGAGAGGACTGAAACAAATTTTAAAGCCAAATCCTTTTTTAAAGGGCAGCAAACCCCCTTTTTTGTTTAAAATTGATGTGGTTGAAAAAAAAAATAAGGAAAAAAATTTTGGGACCCAAAATTCTTTCCTTTAAATTTAAAAAAAATACATTCCAAAAAGGGTTTCCGTGAGGAAATCCCCTTTTTAAAACCCAAAAAATTTTGTGACAGTTTTTAGAAAAAATTTTTTTTATGTACACACTTCAAAAAACCCAAATTTATCCAGCTTTTAAAAAGAGGGAAAGGAAATTTCCGTGGTACAAGCCCGTAATATTGGAAAAAAATAAATATTTTAAAATTTGGGTTTTTATTGTAGCATAGTAAATAAAGAAATTTTAAAAAAAATTTTAAAAAAAACCCCCACAAGGGACTTTAAAAGAAAAAAAATTATCTCATTTTTTTAAAACCATTTTAAAAACCCGAGGGGTTTTTCCACCTTGGGGGCCCGTTTCTCCTACTTGGTCTGTATTCCCCTGTGTCCCTTTTGTGTCCCTTCCCCCATTTACCAAATAAAAAAAAGGAAAAAAGATGAATCAGACAAAAGGGAGAAAACACGGGGCCCCAAAGTGGGGGACAAAAATCTCTGGGGGATGATTAACCCCATGTAGGGTATTTTTTTCATTTTCAGGAAACCCGTGGGGTTTTTTTTAATTTTAGTATTTATTAGCAAAATTGGAAATTTCCCTTTTTGATACTGTTAGGGACCACATACAGTTTTTATATACAGTTAAAATTTTGGGGGGCTATGTTTCCACATTTCCCTTTTTCTAATTTTTTTCCATTTTTTTTATTTTAAGTTTTTATTTTTTATAAAAATATTCCCAAAGATTCTTACTTTTTGAAGGGGTTTGGGTGTTTTTTGGCCCTTTTATTTAAAATTTTTTAATTAAAGGCATACTTACCCAAATTTTTTTTTATCCTTTTGTTGTTGGGTGTTGTTTTTTTAGTCTTTTAAAAAAGCTGTTTTATTCAAACTTTCGCCCACTTTAAAGTTGGGCTGGGAGCAAAGGGTTTTTTAATTCAGGGGCGTGCCCTTTTGTCTTTCCTCTTCTTTCCCCCCCCCTTTTTTCCCCCCCCCTCCCCCCAACAGGGTTTGGTCTCCCCCATAATTCTAAACGCAGGGGGAGGGGGTTTGCTGGAGTTAAACCCCCGTGTGTGCCCGTAGGTTGCTGGGAGGCTGGGTCAATGATGATCAGCTGGGACTGTTTTGCTCCACGGAGGAAAAGGGACAAAAGAGGGGCCCGATCCAAAGATGTGGAGAGGGCGGGGAAGCTGTGTAAAGCTTTACAGAAACAGGGGGGAAAGTTTAAAGGGGTTTCCCATACCCCCCGCTTAGCATACAAAAAACTCCAAAATCTCAAACAAAAGAACCAAAAACCCTGGGCAGAAAAAAACACGGGGA
>JAODAL010027214.1:0-55329 GCA_025379985.1 Phyllomedusa bahiana
TTTTTTTTTCTTCTATAGGTAAACGTACAGGAAAAATGATTTAAGTTAATAAATCGTAACTTCAGGGGACATGACGATAACAATCATGTTATTTTATTTTTTAATTTGTAAAATTTCAAAAGTGGATTATTTAAACTTTAATAATTTTTTTTTTACTTTTTTTTTTTTACTTTAATACTTAGTCCCCTTAGGGTACTCGACCACTGGGGGCAGAATGCCTTGTCCTATATACAGCAGTACAATTGTATTGCTGTACATGGGATTTTCATTCACTCATTACCTACTATATTGAGGGGGGATCGGATGGCGGACCGGTGCGCCGCAGCAGCTTAAGACTATGTTTACACAGCTTGTTCTGGGATGTATTTCAGCCCGTAATTCGCGGCGTAATTCGTCCCGCAATTAAGCCGTGTGAACATAGCCTAAGTGTTAACAGCAGAGACGGAGCAAGCTCCATCCCTGCTGTTAGCAGTGGCTGCTGGCTGCACTGATCAGCCACAAGCCGCCTCTGTACAGCACTATTTCAGGCCAGCAGGAGCCTGGAGATCAGCGATGCTACGGGAAGCCAGCAGTTGGGTTTAACCCCTTGAATACTGCAGAACCGCTCCACCTCATCCTCCTGCAGGCCCGAGAGAGGGCATTCAGACTGTAAGAGGCACCCTCATTTTCCCCAGAAATTTTTGGAGAAAAAAGTGCATCTTATAGTCCAAAAAATACGGTAATTATCATCAGTAATTCTCTTCTCAGTCTGAGGATCCACGCTGTCTTTTTCCACCTCCCTACAGACAGCCAAGCTTGGCCAAGAATGTATGTTTTGTTCAGTGGGGAAGAAGGAGAACAAAGGATTGGATGAGTTGATATCCAGCATGTCCAATCCTCATTTTCACTAACATCTGCCATTGGGAGGGCTCCATACACATTAGATTGTCCAGCATATGCCCTGATTAGTAAAACAGATTTCTGTGGTTTGGAAAAAATTGTGTTTATGAAATTGGGAATTTCAGTTTAACCATCCATGGTCTGTGTTCTTAGACAATGAGACGCTCATACTTTTTATTATTACTTATATTGTCCTGTTACAGCAAATTTGAAACAGCATTTGAACCAAAGTGATACTTTCTACATTAGTGGCCACTGTAAAATTAATCAAGTCAGTTAATCCAGGATGTGCTGGGTAATAATGAAGGAAAACCATCTTGTTTAAAGGTAGTCTAATCCTAAGCATGTTATAGAGCAGGAGGAGCTAAGTAGAATGATTTATATATTTGTGGGAAAAGACGCAGAAGAAATATTTATTTAAATCTCTGCTTATTCTGGGTTTATGAGTCCAGTGGGCGGTCTCACTCAGACAAACCCCTTTTGTGAGCGGCAAACCTTTGGTCAGCTGCCCAATCACTAAGTGAAAACCCCCCAAGGATTTCAAAGCCCAAAAAAGAGGGAAGGGGTTTGCCCCTTATTGCTGCAGTGATTTTTTTGGGGTCACATTTTTTCCATTTACATAACCATATGAGCACTTGTTTTTTTTTTTGTGGGACAAGATGTTTGTTTATTAAGGTTGTTAACCATACCACATAATGTACTGGAGAGCCCCCCATAAAATCTATGTGGGGTGGAATGTGAAAAAAATGCAATTGCCCCATTTTTGTGAGGGGTTAGTTTTTATGCAGTTCACTGTTTGGTATAAATGACAGCTCCTGTATTTTTTGTAGGTCAGTAGGATTATGGGTGGTAAAAATTTTTTACTTTTTTCTTTTGTTTCAGCATTTTAAAAAAGAAAGACATTTTTTTTTTTTTTTTAAAAGTACTATTTTTCCCAATTTTTTTGTGACCAATAACTTTTTCAAATTTTTCATTTCCAAATGAATTTTGTTAAACATTTTTTTCTGTGAGGGAAGACTTTCCCAGCACATACATACCAAAAAAAAGCTTTAAGTTGGTAATTAACAACTACTTAAAGGAGTTTTCAAGTAGAGTAATTTAAAAGGCATACTAGAGGGATTTTTCCAAACTTTTATTGTTTGGGTGGTATCGGCTCCCAAGAAGCCCTTTTTTTACACCTTTTAGAAGCACTGCGCTTCCCCGAAATGATAACTTTCCCCTCGGAAAATGGTTTTGTGCAGGAAAAAAGGTAAACCCCCCTTCAACAAGTGTCATCGGCTAAAACCCCTTGGTCCCAATAATACATTTCCCTGTGGGAATACCCTTTAACTATAAAAACTTAACTTTTTTTGGCCAGGGAAAAAGGGGGTTGCCCTGAACACGTCTGCAGCATGTTCTCTACTTTTTCTGAGCCGTTTGTTTTTAATGGAATCTTAAAAAAGAAGGATTTTTTATTTTTGGATCGCTGGATCAAAATTGTTTTGAATTTTATGGCTTTTCTTTTCCTACCAGGGGAAAGGGTTTTCCTCCCGGTCCGCGTCATTTTAAAGTGGTAGCGGCCCAAAATTCTTTTCCATTCAAAACCCTTTAAAATTGCATCACAAATAAAAGGGTACCAGTCAGGTGGTTTATGCTGTTTAAAATTTACGCAGGATGTGATGGAGAGAAGCTAAAAGCTCTGAGATGTAAATTTTTAAATATGATTTTATAAAATCTGTGAAAGTTAAACGGGAAAATACTGGGGAACCTGCCCTCATACAGTGATTGACAGTTTTCCCTTTAAAACACATTTTTGCAGGGGAAAAATGCAAACCCTTGTTTGTTTGGGGGGGTAAGCAAGACTCCAAACCCTCCCCTTAAAAAACCCCTTTAAAACCGGGAAAGCCTAAAAAATATTTGTTTAAAACCGAACATTTTTTTTTGTTTTTTTCCTTTCCTTTCGTTTCAACAGTTGTAACTTTTTTTTTTTTCACTGACGCAGTTGTATAGGCCTCGTTTTTCTCAAGACAAGGTTGGGACTTTTTTGGGGGAATTTGTTTAAATTCATTTTTTTTTAAATTTCAGGAATTTTTTTTTTTTTTTTTTTTTTTAAATTATTTTTGTTTTTTTAATTTTTTTTTTCACCATTCACATTTCACACTTAAAAACTTTTTAAATAATTTAAGGTTATTACAGTTTTTTTGGGGAAAAACCAAAAAATTTTTGTGGTTTTTTTGTGTGTGTAAATTTTTGCCCCCAAATTTTTTTTATTAAATATTTATTTTTTTTTTTATTATGTAGTTTTCTATTCCATTTTTTTCACTTTTTTGTTTTTTTTTCTTTTTTTTTTAAAACCCAAAAGGGAGAACGTTACAAATTTTTTAAAATTTTTTTTTTCCTTTGTAAAGTTTTAGCATATTTCCCTATAAAGCCAAAAAACATTTTAAAACTGTTCCCTTTGACAAAGGATGTTTAGGACGCACACAGTGCGTCCTGGTCACTGGTTATTCACAACAGCTCTGGGGGCCCCTCTAGGTTTCCCCCGGGGGTGACTTGGGGGTTGGGGGAGGCCCCTTTTCCCCCGGGGCCCCGTCGGGTCACCAGGTGTTCCGATCACCCACAGGCAGGGGAACCCTTTAGGCGCAGGAAAAGCACCGCCCCAATCAAAGGGTTAAAGCACCGGGTTACGGGGTTTCCCCCCCCCTCCCCGGTGCCATAGGAAGATGCCTTTGGGGGGCAGGGGGTGGTAATGCTGGGGGAAATTTGGGCCGTCTTAATTCAAAAGCGAAACCTGTAAAAAAAAAACAGAAACACTATGCCCAAAATTATATAAAAATGGGACCCTGCATCCCCCACAACAACCTTTCTGTCCCCATTTTTTTGGGGGCGTTTACCAACATGGGGGGGTTTACCCTTTTTCCCCCGGGAAATTTCCAAAAACCGATTGGGGGAACAAGTATCGGCCCATTAGAAACTGAGTCAGACGCAGGGTTCTGGGTCGATTTCATTCATGTTTCCAAACAATTCTGCAAAGCAAAGCATTACACACATATTTGTATAAACTCTTAATCAAGATAAACCAGGGCAGTAGAGAAAAAGAGGAAACCCGGGGGTTTTGAAATATTTGGGCCCCAGCTGTTAGTACAGTTTTTTGGCCCAAGGGTTGGCCCGGGGGGGAAAAAGGGTTTCTCGGGGTTTGGCATTACCCAAAAACTGCAGGTTTTTCCCAGTGAAACAAAACTTCGGGAAAAAAGGAAAAATTTGCTGGGGGTTTCAAATCTTTGGGGAAAAAAAGAAAACAAGTGGTCACCCCTGAGCCATCTTGCTTATTAAATTATTTGCTGCATTTTTTTTCACAAAATGGATTCCGCTCAGCTGAAATGCCTTAAAAGGAGAAAAGTTTGGGTTTTCTTAATTATACAAAAAAACACAATTTTTGTTAAAACCCTTTAACCCCCCAAAATCCCCCCCCTAAAGCCCAAGATTTTTCCCAATGTCCCTATTGCCCTTTCCCTAAAACAAGAATAGCAAAAGGAAACCTTGGAAAGCCCCAACGGGGGAAAAGGGTGTGGGATTTCTTCAGAAGAATTTTTGGGGGGAACCCCCCTTTAAAAAGGGGGGGGGAATTTCCCAACACGCAACTTCCAGTGACCTCCCTTTAACAGTGGGGTTTTTTTCCCCTAAACTGTCCCTTCAAATCAGGGGAATTTGGGACTTTTTGGTTCTTAAAAGGGGGGTCTTGGTAGAAGGGATGTCTGTGGGTCTCTTTCATAAATGCTCTCAGGGTCCTTTTTCGTGCATAAGGAAAGTTCCTGAAGGGGGCTGCCCCCAAGCTATCCGGGCCCCAATGATTTTTTTTTTAGAGAGGGATGCCGCAGCAAAGTACAAACAGTAGCACCACAAAATATAAATATTTAGTCCCCATCCCCCAACCCTGCTGAAACCCAGGGGCTTCCAGCCTCCGTCCAATCAGTCAGCCAGGGGGCCCCCCCAAAAATTTATCCACCCTGATTTCCCCTTTAAATTTCCCTTGGGACGGGGACCCTTATTTTAACCCAGGGGTTTGTAAACCCCAAATTCACTCCTGTGTTGTCAGGTATATAGGGCAGCATTCTTCCCCAATCATCCCACAAACCCCCCTTTCTCGCCGCCCCCATGTCGAGGGCCTTTTTAACGGTATTCGTAAGCCCCCCCTTAGAAAAGGGGCCAAATTCTTCAAAGACCCCCGAAAACCCATCTCTACGTAATTAAAAAAACCCTTTGCTGATTATAATAAATGAAATTTAAAACCCCAGTCTACTTCTTTTTAAATTTTGAATTTGGGGGAAAAAGGGGGAAAGCAAAGGGCCCGCAGCAATTTGATCTAGCGCCTTGAACTGTTTGGGACCCCCCTTTGGGCACTCCAATAGAATCTAAAATACTTAAAAAATCTGCCCAGTAATAGAAATTTTTTTCATTCCCGGGGGTTTTAAACACACAATTTAAAATCCCCCTGTCACAAAGGATCGAGGTCCTTTCCCTGGGGGGAAAGACATTTTAAACAGGGTTTTGGGGGGAAAAAAATTATCCAAGCATCAAATAAAAAAGGTTTGCACATTTTTGGTTAATGCCCCATCCAAAAAATCATTTTAAGCATTAGCTACGGTAAAACAAAATAAAAGGAAAATAAACAATCATTTTGTCACGGGGCCCCCCTTTTACAATGGAAGCATGGATCCATGTGGGCTTCCCCTAAAAATTTCCCCGGCAGTGGGGGTAACAGGATAACAAAACCCCCTTCAAACTGGGCTCCGGGCCCAATTCTCCTTAATCCCTCTTTATTTTCACTGGGTCCCCCGGGTTTAAAAATCATGCACCGTTTCCCTGGGGAATTCTGGAAGACAAGCAAGACTGAAAGCATGCAAATTAGCCAACTCTTTAAGCAATTAAAATTTAAAAAATTGTACGCCTGTCACATTTTCCCCTAATCTTCCCCGACCTCAAAAAACAGAAGGAGGCTTCCCAAACGGTATCTAAAAAGGGGTTGGGCCCCTTTTTTTCTTGGGGGGTTTTGAAAAAAACGTGGTAAAAGAATAAATTGGGGAAGGTCTGGCCGGGGAAAGGGGGACTCAGCATTCTTTTTTTGAAACTTTTTCCTTGAGGGCCCCATCCTTTTTTCCCCAAATTCGCAGGCTTTTGGGGATGGTCGGCGTGGGGGGCCCCAAAAATCTACCCCAAAATGTTCCAAAGTTTCGGAAAACCAGGAAGAGAATGCGGGACCCTGGCCCTGCTCGATAACCTTGGGATTCCAAATCGACAAGCAAATTTCAGAATCAACTTCTTTGCCGTTACTTTGGAGGTAATGTTGGTCACTGGGTAGGTTTTCGGGGCCATCCTGAAAACAGGGTCATTGAAACCCAAAACATATTCTTTATTTCCCCGCTCTTAGGCATCTGGATGTGGCCACTTGAATCTTTGGAAGGGATATTCTGTTTGAAAAGTGCTGCGGGGAACTTGAGAAGTGGGGGAAGGGGTTTCGGGCGGTACAGATAGTAAAAATGCTTGATTTAGGCTGCAATCATGGAACTGTTTCCCTGGGGCAGGGGTAAAACTTTTTGCACATAGCTGAGTGCCTGATTCTTTCCACGATGGTGTTTCCAGGGGCCCCGGGCCTGAAAAGGCAGGTTTACAGTGTCTAGGTAAACAGCCCAAGGCCTTTGCACTTCCAAATTCCTCTTTCGAGAGTTGCTCCATCTTTCTTCCACTGTTCCCTTCCTTTGCATTTTGCCAAATGTTGTTCTGCTGAAAATTCTTTTTTGGGGGGCCCACCCCCGGCTTCCAATCATGGCTGGAGTTATCAGTTCCTGTTGTTTAAGAATTCCCTTCTTCTGGCTCTGGGGTTACCAAAAATGGGGGTCAGGATCCAGCCACTTGGATGACACTTAAAAAAAGAGCTGCCCGCTTTTTCGGCTTGGTCCCCTGTCTGGGGTTTCCCCCCGGGGGCCCGTCCCGTCTTTCCTTTGCCATGGGCCTTAACCTTTAAGGGGCTACCTTTGTGGGCTTTTAAGTGGGGGCCATTAGAGACTTGATCGTACGCATGGTTGACGGGGTTTTCCCCTGCTGTGATGAATCCTCTTTTTTCCCGATGGTCCCAAAGGGCATGTGCATGCCATAGGGATACCTTGATCAGCCATATTTTGGCCGTCTTTTTTCAAACCTTTTGCAGGCTTCTTCCAGAGCTTGTGTTCGCCAAAATTTTAGCGAAAAATGCGGGGGCGTGGGTTTTTGCCATGAGGATTTCTTTTTCTGGTTATTTTCAAATCCTGTATAAAAAATCCCATCTTCGTACATAACTTGATCCTCTGTCCAAAAGGGTTTAGATCCGCTTGGGGGGAAAATCTTCATCACCAATGTGAATGGGGCAAACAGTTGTCCCTTTTAAGGGTTTCAAAAAATCATGGTTTGGGCATATCTTCCCGGGTCATAGTCCACTTTGTTTTCCCCCCCCCCCTGGAGTGGAAAAAAGAGTGGGGGTTTTAGGGCCAGTAAAGGCAAGAAAACGTAGATGGCGTGAAGAGCATTTTGCTTTGGCAAGGCTGTGTAGGACCCGCAGCAAAAGGGCGGGGGGGGGGCCGAAAAAGTACTTTTGTCCCAGGACCCCCATGTCTTTCGGTCCCCTTTTCCAGTAAAAATCTGTGCACGTGTACAGCCTTTCCCGCGTTGGGGGGCGTCCGGGGCCCCTTGGGGTCCGCCCACTTTAATAGTATCCCCCAAAGGGGGGTTGTTTCCCAGCATGGTCCCTTTAGTGAAAGGGCCCCCAGAGGCGCGTTACAAGGTGGTACAGGATATTAGGAAAACCAACGTTTTGTAAGGGTTTGGGTCTGAATCTTTTTCCCCCCGGCCTTCTTTTTGAGACAAACTGACCCCCAGCAGGTACTGGGGTAGTCCCCCCATCGTCAAAGGGCCTTGAACCTAAGTCCTGTGGTAGTGTTGTTTTTTAAGGTAGGTGGAATCTTGGGCATGGGTTTCCCTTTGGGAATTATAAATTCAGATAAGGCCTTAAGGGCCCAGTGGTACGAATCCCCCCTTCAGATGCCGGGTCAAACAGGTCTAAAATTCCCCTGCCTTTTTGGAGTATCCTGTATTTGTGGGCCCTCATGAGCCTTTCCAAAAAAGGGCCGCTTTAAGTAGATTTACAGGGGGGGTTTTCAAAACCCAGGAAAGGATAACAAGTCAGGGGAAGGGGCCCAAAAAAAATTAAATTTTTGGGAAACCCCGGGGAGGGGCGAATTTTGAATTTCGACCCCTAACCCCAAAACAGCTAAAAGTTATTTTAGGAGGGTTGGACCCCCGGGGGGATGGCCTTTAGTGGGTTTTTTTGCATAATTTTGTAGGAAAAAATAAAAATACCGGGGGAATAATTTTGGGGGGGAGTTTGGGCCCCCTTGTCATGAAAGTGTTTTCTATTTCAAATTTAACCCAAAAACCAAAACATTTGTAATAGCAGATTTAAGCTGAAAATTTTTTCCTTGTCAAAATCTTTTCCCCCTATTTGACCGGTCCCCCCCAGCATGGATTTTAAAAACGTGCAAAGGGGGACTCCTGCGCCCTTTAGGATAGCAGAACCCGTCTCCCCCTTGGCCCCTTTTCCCTTTAATTTAATTTTTCAAAAGTCCTTGGGTAGCCTCGAACCCGCTTTTTTCCCTTTTAATCGCGCCCAAAACCCCCCCGGGGTGACAATTGAGGGTTTGGGGTGGTTTTAAATATGGCTCCCACCCGGTTGGGGGTGATGTCCCATGGGCCCAAAAGGGGAAAAGTAAATGACCACCGTGCTGGGGCTTTAAATGCAAAATGAGCTTGGGGTCCCACCCTTTTCCCGATTTTACCGGTCCCAGGGGGGGGGATACAGAGCACCCAGGGGCCTTTCCCTATTCCCCAAACCCCCCTGAAACCCAAAAGCGGGGGAGACCACCGCACTGCGGGTCAAACCACCTCCCCTGAGTTTCTTGGGGCTTTAGGGGTGGACTTAGGGAAGAAAATTTATTGTTCTTTCGTGTTGTCTTTAACATGCTAGTTATTTTCATGATTTTTAATTTATTACACAGAGCGTAAATTTGCTTTTTTTCTCCCGTCTCATAATTTTTTTAAAATTTCACCACCTTTTCTTCGATCAAACTACAAAGACTGCACTTTTTTTGAAAAAAGTGCTTTCAATTTCTCTTTTCACCTTTTGGCCCAGGGGGAAATGTCCCCCCCAGCAGCTACCCCCCCCAACAGAGGCTTTGAAACGAAAAACCAAAGGTTTTTACACTCTGCCCGAAAAAACAGTGTGAAAGATAAAAAAAGTGATGTAGCTTGAAAATAAAATTAACCCCGAATCAGTTTTTTTTTTCCTAACTAAAACAGAAAAAATTTTTAAAAAAAACAGTTTTTTCCCCTTCCCTTTTTCCTTCCCCCCCCAACACTTTCAAAATTCCCCCAAAACCTTCTTTTTGCAAACTTTTGGCCACTCGGAGGTGAGCCTTGCCCTTTTCCAACCCTCCTTTGTCAGAAACGCCCTCTTTGATTCTCCACTTCCCCCCTCTTGCCCCTTTAGTGGTTGCAATCTTCCCTTCTTTGGCAATTTCCCCCCAACTTTTTACATTCGGAATGCATTTTTTACTACTTTTTTCCCCTTTCTTAAAATTTCAATTTTCTTCAACAGTCTCTTGCCCCTTCAGGGAACTTAGCTCTTTTTTGAAACAACTTAAACAGTTTTGGGGTTTTTATGCTTAGGGGGTTCCAAAACCCGACAAAGACCCACACAAACCCTGGGCCCAAAGGCCTTGCCCGATCCCGGGCTCAACAACACAAGGAAATTTTTTCAACGTAATAAAAAGTCCCCAAATAAAACCAAAAAAAAGTCCCACCCTTTGTTTTTCCACAATGTGGGGACCCCTTTTTCCCGGGCTTTTTCCAGAAAATATATGTATTAAAAATATAAAGTTTTTTGAATAATCCCTAGTGGTTTATTTCTAACCCCCACCCCCCTGAATATTCTAGCAATAAACAGAAACTTGTCCCCAAAAAAAACCCGGAACTCCCCTTCCCCTCAAAAAATTAACCCCCAGAGACTGTGAAGGGTTTCCCCCTATATGTCAGCAAAACCCTACCGGGGGAAAAGGGGTTAGTGACTACAAAAAAGTGACAATCCGAAAACTGGAAGTCACAGCAAAAAAAAGGGTTTGAAAAGTGACCGGGTGGAAAAAAATTGTTAGGTTGAGTCACTTTAAGTGACCACCCGCGGACCCGATACCCCAAACAATCTACTAACCGGGGATATCAAAAAGGCCAAAAGGTTTGGGAAAAAACATTTTTGATGGGATCAACTTACCGTGCCTTTAGAGGGGTTTCCGTCCCAATTTGATATTTCCCCCGAACCTCAAACGCCCCGGGGAGGTTCGGGTCCCCCAGGGTCCTAGATCCAAACCCAGGGCAGCCCCACGTTGGGGGGCCCCTAATGTTGGGGGGCGTTTTTCCAAAAATTGGGGGGTTTCACCGTTTGCCCCGGTTTCCAAACCCCGATTGGGGAACAAATATCGGCCCGATTAGAAAATGAGTCAGAGCAGGGTTCGGGCAGATTTTATTCATGTTCCAAGCAATTCGACAAAGCAAAGCAAAAAACATATTTGTATAAACTCTTTAAACAAGATAAACCCCAGGGGCCAAAATAGAAAAAGGAGGAACGGATGTATTCCAAATTTTGGCAGCGTTAAGTACCGTTTATTGGTCCATGTTTTCTCTGGGGAAAAAGTCCGGGAAATTTCATTAGCCCAAAAAATTCAGTATTTTCCCGTGAAACGAAATTCAGGAAAAGGGAAAAATAGCTGGAGGGCACATCTTTGAGGAAACAGATAACAAGTGGTCACATCCTGAGCCATCTTAGCTTCTTCATATTTGCTGCATCATTTTTCACAAAATGGATTCCGCTCAGCTGAAATGCCTTATAAGGAGAAAAGCTTGGGATTTCATAATTATACATATAACACAATATTGATTCAAACCTCTCTACCTCCACAATTAACACAATATTGATTCAAACCTCTCTACCTCCACACTATCATAGGCTGCTGTAGGGGATGTAACCCAGCCTTCCCGAATGTGAATAGCATATCCAGCTACTATGAACGCTGGATGACCTTACCTACCACAGTCTCCCAGAAAAGCTGTTTAGCACGGGAAAATGGGAAAGCCTGCTGTGGGGAGGTCACCCAGCTTTCATGGATGCTAGATAGCTTAGTCAGTGCCTGGAAAGCTGGGTGACCTCCCACAGCAGGCTATAATAAGAAAGGCTGCTGTGGGGGATGGAGCATCACTCAGCTTTCCTGGATGCTGGATGGGTTAGTCAGTGCCCAGGAAAGCTGGGTGATATCCCCACAGCAGGCACCCAGGAAAGCTGAGTGCTTGTTGTGGATTAAGTGCATAACCCAACCAGCCCCCACCTGTCACCCCTGAACCTCTACCTACCACCCCCACTCTAAGCCCCCCTCAACTCTCACTCTACGCCCGTCGACACCGAGTCTAAACCTCCCCCCTCTAAAATTTCCCTACCTCCTCAGGAGATACTCACTAACCTGGACAGCGGCAGGTATCCTGTCCTCAGGGCTCTCAGTCCAGCACAGGAGCTGTCAGAGGAGGGAAGGGAGGCTGGGGGGGCTTGAATCTGATTCCT
Organism: Phyllomedusa bahiana; assembly: GCA_025379985.1. Classification (NCBI taxonomy): domain Eukaryota; kingdom Metazoa; phylum Chordata; class Amphibia; order Anura; family Hylidae; genus Phyllomedusa; species Phyllomedusa bahiana. The sequence goes on from JAODAL010027214.1 coordinate 11,549, forward strand.
CCAGTGCTGCTCATTCTCCACTGCCACCAATGATGTTCCCGACCCCCGTCCTCCGACACCAGGGAGCACGGCGACGGGATAAACACAATGCTGAGGCGGCTCCATACCAGCGCCCCCCTCATCATAGGCAGAAATAGGCGCCCTAGGCGACCACCTCCTTCTGCCTACCCATCGTCCCGCCACTGACCCTATGTATCACAGAGCTCTGCTTCTCTCCCTCTGTCATATAACCCTATATATCACATAGTTCAGATTCTATCCTCTATCATATAACCCTGTATATCATAGAACTCAGCTTCTCTCCCTCTATAATATAAACCTATATATCAGAGCTCAGCTTCTCTTCCTCTATCATATAAGCCTAGCTCAGCTCCTTTATCATATAATCCTATGTTTTACAGAACTCAGCTTCTCTCCTCTATCATATAACCCTACATATCACAGAGCTCAGCTTCTCTCCATCTATCATATATCACTATATATCACAGAGCTCAGCTTCTCTCCGTTATCATATAAACCTATATATCACAGAGCTCAGCTTCTCTCCCTCTATCATATAACCCTATATATCACAGAGCTCAGCTTCTCTCCCTCTATCATATAACCCTATAAATCACAGAGCACAGCTTCTCTCCTCATAAAAACCCTTATATATCACAGAGCTCAGCTTCTTTTCCCTCTATCTATAACCTTTTTTTTCACAGAGCTTAGTTTCTCTCCTCTATCATATAACCTTTATAATCACAAGTCAGTTTCCCCTCCTTTTAATTAACCCTATTTAAAAACAGGCCACTGAATCCCTCTTTATTAACCCTATATATAAAAAAAACATTCTCTCCCTTATCATATAAACCTACTTACAGAGTTGCTTCTCTTCCTCTGTATATAACCCTATATATCCAGACCCAAATTTTTCCCCATCATAAAACCCCTATATTCCATATTCAGTTTCTTCTTATAAAAATAACCCTTTATTCACAGAGCTCGCTTCAATCCTCTATCTAAAAAACCCTATAATAACAGAGCTCGCTTCTCTCCTCAATCTATAACCCTATATATCACAGAGCTCAGCTCCTCCCCCCTTCATAAAACCCCTATATATCACAGAGTCCTCCTCTCCTCTATCATATAACCCAATATAATAGAGCTCAGTTTTCTCTCCTTCTACCCTGGAGAAAAAGGATTAAAATCTCCGGGGGGGAGAAAATTTTCTTTTTCCTATGAAACTGAAAATCGTGGAAATAGCCGCCTTGAGGGGTCACACAGGAACAATTGCTGAAGAAAGGCTTAGATAACTACCTGAAACTAAAAAAAATAGAATTCTAGACCCAGTCTGAGGGCACTCGGGGATCAAATAAAAATTTTCCTTAGAGGAGATCGTTCTTGCTTTATGGGTTTCAACCCTTCATCGTGGGGGAAAACCCAAGGGCTTGAACCCTTATTTCCCCCCCTTCACCAATTTTTCCCCACCCTTGGTTGAAGTTCGGGGACATAGTCTTTTTTAAACCATACTAATTAAAACTATGTAATTTTAAGCACTTGGGTCCCAAATTTCATGCAATAAAATAAAACTGAAAAAATTAAGGGGGAAAGTTTATTAATATTAATCTTTAACCACCGGGAAATATGGGTAAGTCGGTTCGGTAAGGGGCTACACTTTGTGGGGGTTAGTGCAAATTGCAATTTTCAGTACCCCGTGCTGTTAAATCCTTTAGACACCACGGCAAAAGATAGTCACCGCGTTAAATAAAAAGAGAAATGGATGCCCCGCCCCCCTTCTCCTTCAATCGAGGCATCTGGGTTAAATCGCGTGATCCTGATCGGTTAACAAGGCAGTGGAAAGCCTTGCGAAGGCTCCATGCCACCATGATTTCTGTTTTAATACTTCCTCCAGGCAGGGAAGTGTAAAACCCCCCATATTTGTAAAACTATGCTTGTAAAAACAATGCATTAGGGGGCATAAATGATTGCACCCCCTAGTGGTGAAACCCATAGAGGGACTCAAAGTTTTGTGAAAAAAAAAATTTTTTAAAATGTTTTTAAAAAAAGAAAAAAGTGTTAAAAGTCCAAACTCCCCGTTTGCCATTTTACAAAAAAAATAATACAAAAAAAATTTCACATATTATATTGCCACATTGAAAAAACTGATCTATTTAAAAAAATAACAATTTATCCGTATGCTGAACACCATAAAGAAAAAATATTACAAATGCCAAAATTGGTTTTTTTTGGGGCATTTCATCCCCTAAAAAATTTGGGAAAAATTTTAATCCCAAAAAAACTGCTGTATTCCAAACTGGCAGCAATAAAAAGTACACCTCAGCTTGCAAAAATACTGCCTCATTAAAGTTCGTAGGTGCTAGAACAAAAGAGTTATTGGTCGCAGAAAATGGCACGGCCACCTCAAAAAAAAAAAAGAAAATGTTTGGAATTTTTTTACGGGGTCAAAAATAATGCTTGGTGTTGCTGGATTCATATCAAACTGTAGAATATAGATAACACAAAATTTATACTGAAGATTGAATGCCATAAGAAAACACTCGCAAACATGAGGCAAATACGTTCATTTTTTTCACATTTTGCCCAACTTAGAATTTTTTTGCAGTTTCCTAGTTTATGCTAAGTTGATGAAAAACCCTTAGAAAGTCAATTTTCCCAACAATAAAAAGCCCTCATTGTCTTGTTGTGAAAAAAAAAAAAAGTTTGGGTTTGGGGAAAGGTAAGGAGGAAAAAAAAAGAAAACCCCGTTATTTTGACCATATTTGGTTAAGGGTTATATATTATCTGGCTTCTATGCCAATAATGTTTACCTAACTCCAGAAAGCGAGGTACATCACAGTGTACATATCCAAACATATCCTTCTGACGTAGCCAATAAACTTGTGTTAAAGGGGTCTTAAAGTTCAGTAACTAGTTGCTAGTAAATTGCTATTCCAGTTACTCAATATAAAGGCAGTAATGTCTAGATTTAATGGTTCTTTACTGTATTTTTATGTATATTAGCTGTTTATGACTCTGAACAGCTAAGAGCACTAATAAACAACTTTCAAAGCAATAATCACCTTCTCTACACTTTATTTTACCACTTCAGAAACGCTAAAACATGGTACTCAAATCATTACTTCTCTCTTGCGTCCATACCTCTACTCTTCTAGCCACCCACAGTTAGTTACAGCATCATTAACCTCTTCCCTGCTTATGAAAGATCTTCAAAGTCCTGCTTCATTAACAGCATCCTAAATTGCCACATGCAGATACAATATTTAACTCTGGAGATTTCTGTTTTATCTTCTTTAATCTGTAGAGCATTGCATCATTAACTACTTCACCGCTAGAGACCAACAATTATTGCTCCATTAATCCAAAACTTTTTACATTGCATTTAATTCAATGAAGAAAATAAACAATCTGTTCATACTTAATTACTCCCTTTTAATCCAAATCTAGCCCCTATATCACTGACATAACAACACCAAGTGTTAGGTTCCGTTTCCTTTCAGAGAGAATGTATTAGTTAGATTTTTTTCCTACTAATTAGAACCAGATAGTGAAACGTATTCTTATTTCTAATCTGTTTTCATTGTCTGATTACAGATTTGTATGCCTTTTTGTACATAATTATGGGGGCGAACCATCTTGCCTGAGCTGCTGCTGTGCTCTGTTAACTGCACTTAGAAATATGGACATAGGAAGCAGTAAGGAAATAGGAACCTGAAGAAGATTTCATTGGCTTTACTGTATGGCTCAGTATTCTAACAGTGCAGTGTGATCTGCAGAGAGGTCACTATACAGGGAAGAGTTGAGGAAGGTACTTATCTCCATTAGTACCCTGTTTCCCCGAAAATAAGACATCCCCTGAAAATAAGACGTAGTACATTTTTTTTATGTAATTCAGTTTGGCTGCTTATGCTGATGTTTGTGATGAAATCACTACAATATATTAATACATGTTGATTTTTTTGTTCAACAATAAATGTGAATTCTTGTTCATGGAAAAATAAGAAATCCCCTAAAAAGAAGTCTTCGCTCATCTTTAGGAGCAAAAATTAATATAAGACACTGTCTTATTTTCGGGGAAACAGGGGTATTTGTCAATGGTGGATCCTGTATTATCTGCCATTTAGCTTTATAATAGAGATGTCATTGTAATCCTGCCTCCAATGATAGAGAGGAGACTGCTGAAAAGTGATCTCTACAGAACAGAAAGAAATTAGTCAATTGTGCGGTTCAGTGGTCAGAGTGAAAAATGTATGATTTTATGATTATTTTAAAATACAGGTAATGCCATGGAAAATTAGACACCACTTCCGTACAATCTTGATAACATAAATAGGTTATTTTCTATTGATACGTTTCCTATCAAACCCAATGCGCTAAAGGTGTGATCCCATTTGAAAGGTAAATGTTTTAAAGCTCTTGTTTAACATCAAAAATTGATCGAAAAAAATTCGATCCAAAAAAATTCGATCAAAAATTGGTCCATGACATCTCTCCATCCTACAATGCTGATATTTCACCCTGTCATCAAGAAAGGTAGAGATAGCCTGTTGTAGACTAAAATTCCTCATTGGTGAAATCCAAGCCACAAGGAACTCAGGCTATTATAAAAGCCAGAGGAGGACTATAATTTTTACCCATCATTAAATGATCAATATTTTTTCCTCTACTTGATCTGGGAAAACACGTTGCATTAATTAAAAAAATGCGTATCATGAAGCCAAAATGTTCAGCTACTAGACAAATATTGTTTTTTGTCACATTTGTGATTTGTGAATTTTCTACAAATTAACAATGTGGGGTGAACATTCTCTTACTGAGTTCATTCCAAAACTGTTGCCTGGGATTGTATGCTCTAACTCTAAGGTTTATGTTCCACGGGCTAATTTCGGCGCATATTTTTTCGGCGTATTGCGCTCTAGTACGAGCAAGATGCGTGCCGAAATTACGGTAATCCATAGTTCTCATAGAGAACATATGTATTACTCCTCCTCTTCCCGCTGTACAATCGTATTGTACCCCGTGGGGAGATAAGTGACATTTCAATTACTTGCGGCGAATACGCGCCACGAGTAATGAATGTCAACGGGGCCGGCGGGCTGCCTCCCCCCGTGCTGCGGGAGTACGCATGTATTAGCACGACTCCCAAAGCACCCGGCGTAATTGCGGCCATACTGTACGCGGCGAAATTGCCTTGTGAAACAAAGCTAAGGCAAAAATGCAAGTAGTGTGAAAATAAAATTTAATTACTTTTTGAATTTTTAGCTACCCATGTGTTCATTTTAAAAAATTGTGCTTTAGGTTTTAATAAATTTTTGGTCCATGCAATCCCGTTTATTTTTGAAAAAATCAAAATATTTTGAAAATTTAGAAAAATTTGCCATTTTTAAACATTTTGCATGTAAGACGATAGTAGTTCCACACAAAAAAGTTTTTAACCCGCATCTACCATTATCTACTATAGATTGGCTCATTTTTTTTAAAAGTTTTAATCTTTAACATTAGGGGGATTTAACATTTTCTTGAAATTGAAAAATTACTACAAAATTTTTTTTTTTTGGGACCCTGAGGGGTCATATGTTGTTTAACCTATAAAGGACTGCATCTAAAAAACAACAACTCTTAAAGTATTTAAAACAGTGTTTAGAAAGTTTTTTAACCCATTAGGTGTTTAATAGAAATTAAAGCAAAGTGGAGGGTAAATTTCAAAATTTCACTTTTTTTTTTTGCAAATTTTAAATTTTTATCCATTATTAACTGGAACACAGTAGATGTGACCAGGGAAATCCAACTCAATATTGTTTCCCCCAGATTTGCCATTTTAGAGATATCACATAGGGGGGCCCCTAGTGTGTTTCAACCACAAGCCTCAGAGTAAAACGAGCACCTATTGTTCTTTGGGGTCTCATTTTTATTTAGGATTTTCTTTAGGCTCCATTACACATTTGCGGACACCATAAGGTGCTAAAACTCAATAAACACCCATAAAAAGACCCCACATTGAAAATCACACCGCTTAAGGGAATATAGCCAGGTCAGTATATCACCCCACAGGTCTTTCACAATTTGTTTTAGGGTTAGGCTGTAAAAATGAAAAAGTTATTTTTTTTCCAACAATCTGCAACTTTTGACTCATTTTTACAAGGAATTCTTGAAAAAAAAAGCACTCCAACGTTTATTACACAATTTCTTCCAAGTTTGGCAATACTCTATATGTGGATGTAAACTGCTGTTTATCCACATGGAAGGGAATTAAAGGTTAGGGGGCAACTTTTGGGGTGATTTTGGTGGGTCCATGTCGCATCTGCAAGACCCCAAAGTACCAGAACAGGTGAAACCTTCCAGAAGTCGCCCCATTTTGGATTTGACACCCCTCATGGATCTCATCTAGGAGTGTACTGTGCATTTTGGGTGCACAGGTGTTCCAGTTTTTTGAGCATTGGCACATTAAAAAGGGGGGAAGGGGGGAATGCAGTTCGACAGTTTTTTTTTGGACTTCAATTTTAAAACGCTCACTATCGATATAAGTGACTTTAACTTTCTATGGGGGGTCTACAATTCAATGATATAAATTTGTTTCATAGTTGATAGTCATAACTTTTTTATTTTTCTGTTCGGAGTTTGATTAAGGAGAAGTAAGTGTCGTTTGACACAATTGCTTTGGGTCTATTCAACCCCCCCCTGTTTGTGGGGGATGTTTATGATGGATAATAAATACTGAAATTTGGGGTTTGGTGCTGTGGATATACTTTTTCTTCCCTTCCAAGATCTTTTTTTTGCTGGATGAGTTGACTTTTTATTGGGGCATTGAAAGGGTTCATATAGCTTTGATCGTTTTTCCCCTCCCCCCTTTTTCCCTTTTTTCCCTTTCCCTTCCCCCCCTTTCCCTTCCTCTCCCTTCCTCTCCTGCAGCGAAGGGGCCTCCTTAAACCCAGCTAGGAAGTCGGGGGGCCCTGTATCCAAACATTTTTGGGTGCATCCTACGGTTATGAGTGACTTCGTGAAACTAAGTTTTTGATTCCCTGCAGGGTTTTAAAACGTCTAGTTTTTGAATTAATAGACATGAATGCGACAAATATTTAGTTTTTACCTTTTATAGGTGCCCCAACATTCATGGTGGTTCTAATATTGTATATAAAAATTATACCATCTTGCTATTTTGACATCAATGATAGTATTTTGTTGGCACGTTTTTAGCTTAATGCTCAGTTTGTTATTTATGAAGCCCGGCCCGGGACTAAAAAGACCCCTAACAAAAAATTCGAACCAACTACCTAAATTTATTCCCCTTACTGAAAAAAAATTGCGTTGCAGAAATTTCACTTAACCTCCCCCCCCTCACTACTCTTTAATTTTGTAATAAATACAACCCAAGAATGAGGAAAATAAAAAAACCCGATCTCACTCCCCCCCCTGGAACCCCAAAAGCCCCACATATTTTTCCCCCAAAAATTTAAATTTTATTGCTACAAACACCAAAAAATAACTTTCACCCCCCTGCACCCCAAAAATTTTTTTTAAAATTTACAAAATAGTACCACAAAAAATGAATTACTGACTTAACCTTCCCAAATGAATTGCAAAATTGTACTCAAGAAATAATTCACGGGCCCCCCAAAAAGTATTATATTATACACGAACCCGAAAAATTTGAATTACACCCCCCAAACTCCTATTTCCAGAGATTACTACATTACACAACCCCCATAGATTATTACATTAAAAATTTTCCCCGGGGTTTAAACTTTAAAATTTCCCAAACCCCAGAATTTTTACTTTAAACAAAACTTTTACCCCAGAGTTTAACTTTAAACACATGTATCCCAAAAATGGAAAAAACACACGTACCACAGAGTTTACATTACAAAACGGGAACCCCCAGAAAATTCCCTTTAAACAGATGTACACCAGAGATTTTTACTTTTACAAAAACCTTTACCCCAAATATTACTACTTTAAACATATTGAAATTCCCAAGTTTTACTTTAACAACCTTACAACAGAGTTAATTTTAAAACCATACCCCAGGGGTTATTACTTTAACACACTGTACCCCAGATATAAAAATTACACTTTGTACCCAGAGATTACAAAATTTAAATCACTTTTAACCCCAGAGTTAAAACATTACCCACCTTTCCCCAGAGATTAGATTAAAAAATTTTGTACCTCAAAATTACTACATTCCCCAAAATTTTCCCCCAGAAAATTACTTTTCCATGTACCCCAGAGACTAACTACATTAGACAAGGTATCTCAGAAATTGTGTTTTTTGATTCCCATATATTGAACACCCACTAAAAACCTTAGAGTTCACATGGCAGTTTTTTGCACAGACAGTGCATTTGTTTTTTTGGAAAATTTTTACGCTTGAAAACTCAGGGAAATTTTGATGAACAAACGCCCCAGGGCTGCCCAAGGGAGAAATTTTTGCCCCCTTCACTTAGTGCTGTTTTGCGTAAAAACCCCCTTTAAACCGCTCTTTGTAACGGGGGACAGTAGTGCCAAAGTTACTCGAGTCAATCAATGTAAAAATAAAAAAACGACACTGATTTTTTCATAGGGCCCTAACGTTTTTAAAACATTTCCCGTCAGATTTTGGGTGCCGGGTCTGAGGGAGATCCAGCCCCTGAATCCACCCCAGAATTAAACATTCATATCTCTTTTTTTGAAACCCAAACCTTAAGGTTTGTTCCCCCACGGCGTATGCGTGGGGGCCCACCGGGGGCTATGCCATATTCCAGGTTTTTAGAAAATCCCAAAAAGCGGCCCGCCCCTTTTAAAAAACTAAAAAAAAAAGTAACCTAAAGGAAAACAAACAAAAAGAAAAAGTCCCCAAAAGAAAACTTACAATATGTTTGCGGCCCCCCCTTTGTGCCCGGGTTTTCTTACAAAACCACCAGCCCAAACAGGGGTCCCCCGGAAAGGGTTTTGGTTTTATTCGGTTTTTAAAAAAGGTAAAAAATAAACACAAAAAGGGGCCCCAGTTTAAAAAAATTAGGTTTTAGACTTTCCTTTTGGGTTGGGCCCCCCGCAACCCAAAACAGAGTGGGGCCCCCCTTTTATTTCATATAGGTGCTCTTTAAAAAATTTAAACGGGCGGTCGATTTGGGTTTCTATAGGCAACAAAGAAAGTTTTGCCCAAAAAAAGTTTTCATAAAGTCCCCCAAATTTGCAAGTATTTTTTCAAGTGGGGAAAGAAAAGATAAAAACTTTTTTTCCCAAATTTTTTCTAATTAAAAAACTAAAAGTGTTGGGTGTGCAAAAGACCAGTTCCTCAAGTCAAACTTGTAGGAACCCCCTTTAGCTACAAAACACGCAAGTCTATTGGGGATGTCTCTACAGTTTACACATTAGGAAGGAATTTTTTTTTCCCATTTTTTTCCATATAACTCTATTTGTGAATTGTTTTGGAACCCTTTTTTTTGAACCAATTTCCAAGTAATATCACGATTCCTAAAGGATTTGGTATGGTTGTTGTCCTGCTGGAAGGTGAACCTAGCTCCAATCTTTTTCCTTTGCAGCCAGGGTTGCCCCATATTTACTCTATCCATCTTTCCCTCAAATTGACCGTTCCCCTCTCTGTTTTAAACAAAGCCTCCCCAAACATATGCGCCACCACCTCTTTATTGGGGGGGATGTGTTTAGGTGATGTGTATTGGGGGTTTCCTCCCTACATAGCTTTTTTTTTAAGCGCAAAATAGGACTTTTCCCCTTCTTTCTTTTAAAGAGGGCTTTCTTCTTTTATTCATAAAAAAACAATTTGTAAATACATTACTATTAGTTGTCCCCGTGAACAAAATTTTTCACCTGACTGTGGATTTCTGTATTCTTCCAGATGACCCCGGGGCCCCTTGGCTGTTTCTCTAATTGTGGGCTCTTTTTGTGGGGTTTCAGTTTGGGGACAGCCATGTCTTGGAGGTTAACATTGTCATAACTCCTTCCATTTATGTAATGCATTAAACATTTCTGTAAGATGTTTTTGAGGGTTGGGGTACATTTTTAATACCTAACCCGCAATACCCTTTGCCGCTTTATATCTGAGGGGGGTCTGTGTTTGTTCCTTGGTTTTTCATGAATGCTATTTGTTCACTAATGTCCTCTTTCAAACCTTTAATGCCTTAACAAAACAGCTTCAGTTAAAATGAGACTAATTAACTGAGCTGTTTTGTATTGAATGTGAAAGCTGGTCTATCCAGAGTTTCAGAATGTAGCAGGGCTGCAATTTATCAAGATGTACAGTATTTAGTGTGCAAACATACAGTAGACTCAATCAGGCCAATTTACTATTACCAACAGGTATCCACTCATTCTGCTGCATTCTATAAAATCAGCATTAACACATGACATAAAACAGACTCAGCACTAAAATCATTTTAACACACTAAACTGTGTTACATCTGAAAGACTTTGAAAAACAATTCGATGCAATATTGAATTAGTCGCGTTCCTGTCAATGCAATTGAGTTCTCCATGCAACGGTATCATTTTTGGACGTTGATGCTAGATTAGCTTTTCTTTTGCCAATCTCCCTGAAGTGATGCAGAAATTAGTGCTGCTGCTATTGAGTTGTAGTTACATAGTTACATAGTTAGTACGGTTGAAGAAAAGACATGTCATCAAATTTAACCGAGGGTGGGGAAAAATGTGGATAGGGATAGGAATTTTTTTAAGCTTTTGATTTTACTCTACTAATTGAAGACTTTGGAACCATAAGGGCAAGAGCCAAACTGCCCAAATGAATATTTAATTTCAATTCTGAAAATTGCCTGGACCTAGATGTTTAAAACGAAAAACATAAATTTCTTAAAAATTATTTAGTAGTAAAGCCCTTTCTTAAAAACCCTCAACTCTTCTTGCGTGACCAGCTCCTCAGGCAGGCTATTCAACAGATTCATAGTTCTCTGGTGAAGAAAGCTTTTTTTCGTCGGAGCCCTAAATCCTTTTTTCTCCAGATGAAGGAATGTTTCCCTTGTCTTTAGCGGGTATTTTACATGAAATAGCTTTTCACCATTATTTTTTGTAGGGGCCATTTATATACATTATATATAAATTAATCATGTCTCCGCAGAGCCATGTTTTCATAAGACTAAATAAGTTCAATTCTTTAAACCTTTCCCCATAACTAAGATGCTCCATCCTCCTTATTAGTTTGGTTTGTGTCTTTGCAACTTTTTAAATTTTCACTACATCCTTTCTGTAAACTGGCATTCAGAGTTGAACAGCATATTCCAATTGAGGCGGCACCAATGCTTTATATAGCAGTAATATTACATCCCTGTTCCACGAGTCCAAGCCTCTTTTAATACATGCCAATATCCTGTTGGCCTTAGAGGCAGCTGATTGATATTGCATGTAATTCTGTAATCTATCTTCTACAAGAATGCCCAGATTCTTCTCAATGAGCGATTCTCACAGTTTTTTACTGGGCTCCATCTTTCCCTTGCTTTCCTGGCATATTGTGGATACCTTAGCCCCAGTAGCAAAAGGTGATGATGAAGAAAATGTGACACAAAGTTGAGGATGATGGTAATGTGTGACTATGTGAAAGTCAGAATTATTGCAAACATTTGTATAATTGAATTGCTCTCTACCAGCAGTGTTATCAGCGGCATTACAGAGCATAAGACCAGTATATATTCATTACATGGTGCTCCAACACTTTCTAATGACGCTGATCATGACACTTGCGTTAGAGTTAGAGTAGAGCACCTGTTCAAATGATAAATTATATATTGTGATGTGCTAAGGCTGGGTTCACACATTGCATTTTTTTCCTGCTTGGGACGTGTTTAAAAGAAGCATAAAAAATGCATGTGGTAAAAATGCATTCTTTATTGAACAAAAAATGCATGTGTTTTTATAATAAATTTGAGTTTGGAACACCCATTTGAAATCCTTATCAAATCTGAGTTGATTAAAAAGCACCTGCTTTTTTGACCCAGTTTTGAACTGCCTGTGTTTTTTCCGCGGTTTTTCAGTGCATCACAAATCCAAAAAAAAGAAATAAATAAACTACAACTTTGATTCCAGACTAATAGCCCCTACATGGAGGAAGACAGGACCTAGTTTAAGGAATTCAATTATTTAAAGAAAAAATAAATAAAAACAAATACATAAAAAAACTACCTATTTTATTATTTTTTAAAATTTTTATATATAATAGCCACAGACTTTTGTTAATATGTTTTTTAAAAGTTACTAGAAGTTTCACTTTAAATAGACTTTGCCAATTACAAAGCAAGACTGAGCTTTAGCTGAGTATATGCATTTTCAATTGCTGATGCGAAATCAAAGGGTAGTGAAACTCGCACAGTGCTTTTTAACTAACAAAGGCAGCAAGGACTTTGTGATGATTTGCCATCTATTTTTAAAAACTTGAGACTCATTATTTTTAGGTCAGCAATTGTTCATCGTAGGATGGAAACAATAAAAGTGATATGTTATGTCAATACAAAGTAATAATTATTCAGAAAATTCCATGATTTGGATAGGTAACCATGTACAAGTTTAATGAGTTATTTTACCAGATTAAGCCATAAAAATGCAAATTCAGCTAAATGTGTATTTAAAGGGAGAAAGAGGAAACAATTTCAATGTAAATCTATTTTCCCTTAGTCCTAATAGTATCACGATAATAGGGATATTCCTGCCCCTGGTACTGATAAGACAGGTAGATCTTTCAATAAGATTAATTAATAAATGAATCTCCTCATGTAAAGTATCAAGCAACCAATTGCTAATAAGAAAGGGTACTTGTGCTGCTATTAGGACTAAGGAAAAAGAGATTTATAGTAAGTCAATACTTAGGTGAGTTCTAACAGCAGCACAATAATAGAGATTTAGCAAGAAATAAACCCATTGGAGGGAATATCAAACCTATATATCAAGAAGAACTGCCCAAGGGCATCCTTTATGAGATTCATGTATTCAACCTGTAACGGATGATAAAAGTAAAGTGCAAGCTCAAAGAGGCTACACACATTTCAGGGTTATGTCTGCTCAGATAGTGAAAACTTCACAGGTTGGGCTTTAAGGCAAAAAGAGTCAAGGGCGACGGTTGTAGGATGTCTTAATTGTATCCTTCATCTTTTGAGTGGTTTTCGAGGCCTACTATCCCTTTTCCTACCAGAAAAAAAATCAAAGATTCTCTTCCTTCTTGAGCTCACAAGCTCTATTCAAATAAATGCTTAAACACATCCAGGGAATGTTACTTAACCTCTTCCTCTGTTGAGGGTTCAAGATTAAAAACAGCGAAAGATAAATCACCTGATTGACCTTCTCAAAATCGGGAACTTTAGAAAGAAGGTAGACAGATACCTAAGTAATATACTGTGCGGCAGAATTGTTGTATCTTGTCTGCTGTAGGCAGAACCTGAAGCTCCCCAACTCGCTTAATTAAGGTGGTGGCCAGTAGGAAGCTGACCTTGATGGACATGAACCCATGATCTATGTGATCCAATAGCACAAAGGGTGGCATGCACAATCCTCTTAAGACTACAAAGAGATCCCACTTAAAGACTGCCTTAAGGAGAGAGGAGCTTACTGAATCTTTTCATCAGAGGGCTGACCTCGAAAAAGAGACTTGGTAGGAAACTAAACCTTTAGTGTAAATGAACTAAACCCTTTCTCCAGACCATTCAGTAGGAACTCTATTGCTTTACAGAGTGAAATACTGCATACATCAACCTGTCTCTCCAAGCACTGGCCCAAGAATATCTTCCTGATCTTTGTATATGCCTTATTCATAGACACAAACCTTGACTGTGATATTTTTCTTAAAACTGCCTTAGAAAGCTCTCTAGTTTTTGTAAAGACTGGTCAACCTTGAGACTGTTAGGTGGAATATTTTCAGATCTTAGCAAAGCTGAGTGTCCTGAGACACCAAGCTCTGCATAAGTCTAAAATATTAACCATGACTCATCTAATAGAGGTGAGAGAACCACTATTCTCCTTGGCCACACACTGGTGGTTGAGTCACACTAGTGTTTTAAAGGGGAATAATTGAATAATTAATCATATTAAAAGTTCCATCTGTGTTACTAATACATAAAGGCAGGAATACCCTATTATTGTGCTGCTGTAGGACTTCAGGAAATGAGCTGCTGCGACATCTCCACAATGGTTAATTGGAAATATTTTACTGTAACATGCTAATTTTTTCTTTCCCTGATATCTGCTGTCTAGAAACGGATGAGAGATACCTATACATATTATACCATGTGCTGATCCCGGTTAAGGCAATGGCGACTTTATGTAATGTGTATATCTGGTTTTTAGTCCTTTTTCAGTGAATAATCAGGTGGAATGAGTGTACCATCACTTTCCCATTCATTTCAAATTGCAGTCACAGAGATCCATTAGGGTGGTAATACAGAAAGCTTTTCTGGGAAAAAAAAACAACTGTACCTTTAGAGCCAAAGCTAGACGTGGAGTTAGCAGAGAGAAGTATAAATCATTACTTTATATTTCCCATTCACTCTGTAACCCGCTCCTGCCTTTGGCTCAAAACTGTAGTGGAGGTTTGTTTTTTGTGTTTTTTAATAAAAAAAGCTATACATAAAACTTGCTTAAGCCGATTAAGGAGGTAATTGTAGAGCTTTTTGTCTAGCACCCTCATCCGATTGAAGAAAAATAACTGGTTACCAGTAACCTTATTCTTTAATATTGGCTTAGCAAGGTAATGTTACGGATGTGGTAGTGGATCCACTGGACCACCACAAGCGATGATGTAAGCCACGCCAGGGGAACGGAGTCTAAGTAGGTCCGGTTTTCACCAGAGCCCGCCGCAAAGCGGGATGGACTTGCTGCGGCGGATTGCTACCAGGTCGCTACCCCTGACGTGACTTGCTTGCGGTGGCAGCCGAGGTGTTGCGTGGTACAAAATCGTGAAGCAGGCTCGTAGTCGGGGACAGGCAGAAGGTCAGGACAGGCGGCAAAGGTTCGTGGTCAAGGGACGGAGGCAGAAGGTACGGTACACAGTAAACGGAACAAGACACTTAGGAACGCTTCCTCTCCAGGCACAAGGCACTATCGATTCGGCAAGGTGCTGGGGAAGAGGCAGGGCTAAAATAGGGACCGTGCCCGGTGAAAACCAATCACCGGCGCACTGTCCCTTTAAATTTCCCGGCAGTGCCGCGCGCGCGCACTAGAGGGCGCGCGTGCACCCGGCCGGCAGCAGGAGCGCGCGCCAGGACGGGACCAGGAGCGTGGACGGGTAAGTGTTCCCGTGGCACCGGCCGCAGCAGGAGGTGCTGCGGCGTTGCGGGTGTGCCTGCGACCCGACACGAGGGTCGCAGGGACACCCGTAACAGGTAAGAACCCTACAGGTCCCACAAAATTGTTCAGTATGATATATAGCAGTTGAAGTGAGGCCTTTGCTGTGAGGCCGAAAACCTTGTGGCCAGAAATGCACACATTTGAACCGCAGACAGCCATAATTTAGTGGCTAGCACACGTGAGTCTTCTAAAAGATGGAAATTCATGGTACAGATATACAACCATGTGCAGAGCTAAAACCCTACTTCAAACACTATGTCTGAATAGACCCTTATAGCAGGAAAATTCCTAGTGATCTTCTGCACAGTGTGAAAATCTGGCTAAACAGCACTCACATCTCAGCTTCCAGGACTCCTGTCAGGCTGTGTTCATCATAAGTAGCTATTACATCAAACATTTACATAGAAAATTTAAAACAAGTCTCTAGCTGTATACTGTACAGAATCCATAGACTTGAATAAAGGTACTTGTATGCCAGAATAGTGTGTATTGAAAGCATGCATCCACCATGGTTGGAACTGGATATATATGGTTGGAACTTGGTTATATATATAAAATAATTTCCTTCACTGTACATATATGGGTTTCTCTATTTGACTCAAATTGTTGAAATCAATTATCTTTTCAATTATTCTAATTGTTTGAGATGCACTATATATATACAGTATAGGTGTCCACAAAAGCCTATGCATGAAAGGGAACCTGTGACTTGATTGTCAGTCCCTAAATGGCATTACTGCATGCATTATACTACTGTGGAAAACAGCTGAGTTCAGCATTAAATATGCCTGAATCAGTCTACAGTCCACAACAAGTAAGTGATTAAGAATTATCTTCTCTTTATATTCTTCAAATGTTAAAGAACTCCAAAGTTGGTAGAATTGAATCACCATATTCAAAATTGCATTTTGGAAAAACAATGGAGAAAAAATGATTTGAAGAACTGCACATATCTTACTGACATCTGTTACATATTATCTACTCCTTATGGTTAATCCAAGTTACCTAGAAGAAGAAAGGTGGAAAATCCCCAGTCAGGTTTATTCTTAATACAACTTCACAGTCCTTAGAAAAAGCATTCAATTATGGTTCATGTATCCAATCATGTAAAAAATTGCACACTACTGTATTATAAGTTTTCATATGGGGTTCTGTATAGGCACCATATGAATTTCATGAAGGGTTTAAACCGTATATGCAATTCATATGGTAACTATACAGAACACAGATACTAAATGAGATCTGATGTATTTTCTGCTTCAGGAGCAGTAGTCCTTGCCATCAGTTTAGGGGGCTAAATCAGTAATGCACCATCTATAGATTGATCAGGAAGCTATGTTAAGTATAGAAAGAGAAACGGCATGGTTTGAAATAGACAAAACGGGGCTGCATGTATGTCATTATAGAATCAAGGCTATATGATGAAAATAAAGGTGTGAGAATGGTGGAAGGATTACCAACAACCTTTGTTATCCACATGACACAACATTGATGGCCAAAAATTGAAGAGCATTTGTATCACCTACTTACAAGGATACAAAAACACACAGTCTAAAAGACATGAAAAAGACAAAGATCATGACAACTTGTAAAATCTGGAGTTTTATACTTATTGGAAAAGAAACACATATGGTGGACAGCTTTGTTCTACTTGGGTTAATAATTAATACTAGAAGGACAAGCAGCCAGGAGATCTGATGATGAATTGCTCTTGAGAAAACAGCCATGAAGGACTTGGAGAGAATGTAGAGATGTGTCCTTAAAGAGAACCTGTCAAATAGTTTATGTCCCCCTTTCTAAGGGCAGCACAAGCTAGTGACAGACCTGCTGTTTCCAGTGCTGTGTTCCTTATTCTGTAAGATGCTGTAGTTTTAGAGTATTTAAAGCTCAAATCTGCAGTTTTCAGCCAGAAAAGAGTCATAAAAAAGAGTCTATTTTTTCACGCCCCGCCCAACTGAGGCTAGCCCTGCCCTCCTCACAACTGATTAACCTATTACCTTGAATAGGTAGAAACATGGTGCGGGGCTAGCATTTGGTGGGAAGGGCTAACACCTGCTCATGAATAAGATTTGAGCATTAATTGCTCTAAAACTACAGCATCTTACAGAATAAGGGACACAGCGCTGGAAACAGCATGTCTGACACTAGCTTGTTCTGCCCTCAGTAAGGGGGGCATAACCTATGTGACAGGTTCCCTTTAACTCCAAAGACCCAACTTGTGCGAGCTATAGTATTTTCAATAATGTCATATGGATGGCTAAAAAAACAAAGAAATCTGTACTGGAAGGGAATAAAGCTGAAGTTTCTTTGGAAGCCCAGATAACAAGACTTTGGACATACTTTGGACACATCATGTACCGGGAGAGATTGTTAGAAAAAGACAATATTTTTGGCAAAGCAGAAGTTCAGTAAAAAAGAGATATGGTGATTCTAGTTAGCCAACTAACTGAAAACCGATCACAGTTCAGAACAACTAACCACACAGTTGTTATGAGTCAAAATTGACCTAACAGCACTTCATTATCATCATGGTACCACACAGAGGTTTCAACATGGCTCTGTGTCCATGCTATTTTTCAGGATCTAATGATGCCTGTTAAGAAAATCAGCACCCATATGGCAGTGTGACATATGGAGTGCAGACAGAAACACTACCAGCATTACTGTTGAGCAGTATGCACCATTAGACACAGAACAATCATAGGGCACTCTTTTACCAGCCCTAAAGGAGAAACTTTTGTTAAGTTTACAATATTAACTAAGTGAAATTATATTGCATGAGTTAAAGAGATCTTGGAAATACAATTACTCTTAAATAATTTGGCAGGTCAATTTAGGACAGAACTACTGACCAAGCTTTACTGCATTTGACATTCTGCCTTAAGCATATTGCTGACATAGCATATGCCATTGTCCTAAGGAAAGTATTCTAATCCCGAAACTGATGATCATAGAAATAGGGGATAAGACTGTCTCCTAATTTTGACTGTTTTTCCTCAGTGATTTTGGATAATAAATAAAAGTGTCAACACCACACAGCTGCGCACCACAAATAATCCTGTATAACCATCTCAAAAACAAGATTGCAGAGCAGAATGTGATAGCGTTAAAGGCACAAATACACCCACATCAAATAGCTATGGCAACGTACTCATAGAAATATAAAGACATTTGAGGGAATATTATTCAGTAACAAATGTTCACAAATCACATTGCTTGTCTGGGCGAAATTGCTCTAGATCTTGTTTTGTCTTCATTTACTAAGAGGTTACTTCTTACTAAATAACAATCAGCAGTACTTGCCGTGGCCCGGTAACAATCTCACGAGAAATAGCATGACCGTGCATGAGCAAGTTACAGGAGCCAAAGTAAATTATCCTTGGCAGTATCAATGTGCAAAAGCAATTTCAGTGTCTATGGTGTTGTACGTAATAGATGCTCGGATCAACAGCTGTGTTGCATGAGTCCTATTCAGCAAGTATTTTAGATATTTACTGTTGAACATCTACAGTATACGTGCAAAAAAGCTGAGCAGGCAAGGAGAGATTACTAGAGATTTAAATGGAAGAAATGAAGAAGCATGTTCCCAACACCAATTGTGTTACAAATCTGTGGCAAAGCAACATGTAGATAGCGCTGCTACATTCAAAGTTAACATTTACAATTAGCCTTATAATTTACCTGTTTCAGATTTGAAAAGCCTGTAAATTTGTAATATTTCATTTATGTGTATTGCACTGTAATCTGCTGCAAATGTTACCTACATCAGTCCACTATTTTTAGTGGACTCTTATTACTGCTCTTATTCTTACTCGTCTTGACTACTGTAACTCCCTACTTGTTTGTCTCCCTCTCTGTAAACTCTCCCCTCTCCAATCTGTCCTGAATGCAGCAGGCAGGCTTGTCTTTCTTTCCAGCCGCTATAATGATGCCTCTATCCTGTGTCATTCACTGCACTGGTTCCCCATTCAGTACAGAATACAACATAAACTAATCACTCTCACCCATAAAACTCTCCACAGCGCTGCACCCCCCTACATCTCCTCCATCATCTCTGTCTACCACCCTACCCGGTCTCTCCGCTCTGCTATTGATCTGAAATTACACACCTCACTCATCCGAACCTCCCATGCCCGTCTCCAAGATTATTGCTCCAGTTCTCTGGAACATGTTACCCCATGTATTCAGGCACATTCACAACCCTCGCAGTTTTAAGTGCGCTCTGAAAACTCATCTTCTTAGACAAGCCGACCAAGATCCCTAACTGTTATCCCTCCAAATTCTGTCACAGATTCGTCACTTCCTGCACTTTGGCACCCACAGGCACTTATCTGTATATAGATGTATGGTTGGGATGGCAGGTTCATCCACTTTTTATGTATACTACCCCAGATTTATGTAACATGGCTGGTCCATTGTAAACCAAGCACTTGTCACCCTTTGTTTCACCCATCCACCCTAATAGATTGTAAGCTCTTGCAAGCAAGGCCCTGACACCTCGTGTCTCATTTGTAAGTAGCTTTTTTATAATGTAATGTCTGGTTTGTTTGTGCTTATACCTCTAAAATTATTATTTTTACGTTGAAGTGCCTATGTAGCACTACCAGTAAATACTAGTAGTGCATACCACCATATAGTGCTAAAAGAATATTAATATTATGGTGGAAATGAAGCAGGACTTTGGTTGAAGTCACAAAAGGACTTTTATGTCCTTGACTGTTCTTTGGATGTTAGAGCAGTACAAGAAGAAAACTAACACATACTCGAGTATGTATCAAAGATTTTCTCTGCCTGGATACCACAGGCATTTGATTTTATTGGACAAAAAAGCAGAACATACACATTCCAGAAGAAAACAGAATTTACCAATCTCGCATAGGTTGCTTTTATAAACCTTGTGGTTTCCTGTAAGCTTTGCATTTCATTTCCCATTATGGTCAGGTACCCTTATAAAAATAAAAATGAAAAATCTTAAAATGTGCCACATTTATCATAGCGTTTTATAATTTTTTAGACTACCTAAGTTTACACCTTCTATTTATTGGCATACTTTAAACCACTAGATGTGCTAAAGTTTTGGGGCACAGTATCACACGCTAAGCCACACCCATTACCATTAAGTCATGTCTCTTCTTTTGAGGCGAAGTGTCTAGAAACTGTCCAAAATATGTAATAAATATGGTGGAAAGTTTGTGGTGCAAAATGCTCCATTATTCCAGAATAAGGTGGTACATAAGGATGGCAAAAATTATACTAGTCTATCGAGTCCAACCTACACTGTTGATCCGGAGATAGGCAAAAACCTCTATTAACCCCTTCCCACAACAGCCTATTTATTTGTCACATTTGTTTTTCCC
Organism: Phyllomedusa bahiana; assembly: GCA_025379985.1. Taxonomy (NCBI): domain Eukaryota; kingdom Metazoa; phylum Chordata; class Amphibia; order Anura; family Hylidae; genus Phyllomedusa; species Phyllomedusa bahiana. Next base: position 32,182 of record JAODAL010027214.1, read on the forward strand.
TCCCCGCCTTCCCAGAGTCATAACTTTTTTTATTTTTTTTTACTACATAGATATATGAGAGCTTTTATTTTGCAGGACAAGATGCAATTTCTAATGGTGTAATTTACAGTACCATAGAATATACTGGAAAATGACCCAAAAATTCTAAGTGGGGCCAAATGTGAAAAAAACATACTTGCACCATCTACAAATCTGGCAATACCAAACAAGTAGGATTATAATTAGGTTTTGGTACCGTAAAAAAATACATTTTCTATTTTTCAAATTTTAGCCACAGCGGCTTTTTCTGTGACAAATAACTTTTTTTGTACTTCTACATGTGCTTGAGTGAGGGTACAATTTTTGCAGGTTGAATTGTGCTTATTATTGGTACCAGTTTGAAATACATGCAACTTTTTTGCTCACTTTTACTCCAAATTTTAGGGGAAGTGAAATTACCTAAAAAACACAATTTTGGCATATGGAATTTTTTGTCTTCTACAGTTCAGCATACAGGAAAATTATGTTAGATTTTAATTGATCAAATATTTACTGATGCAACAATACCAGTTATGTGTACAATTTTATTATTTTTTAAATTGTAAAATGGAAAAGGGAAGGTGATTTGCACTTTTAATATTTTATTAAAATATATATTTTTTTTACTTTAACATTGAGTCCCCCTAGGACATAAGGAAAGAAAAAACAGCTTCAAAGCAGATAGATGAGGCTAGCGGAAGGCAGAGTAATTCTTCAAAGATAAAATCCCAATTTATTTACTTACATTAAAATCATTGTAGAGTTCAGTACACATTTGGACAATCCATCATCATAGTGCTCAGCCTAGGCGTTTCAGGTCAGATGACCCTTAATCATTGCATAGTCATTGCATGATTAAGGGTCATCTGACCTGAAACGCATAGGCTGATCACTATGATGATGGATTGTCTGAAAGTGTACTGAACTCTGCAATGATTTTAATGCAAGTAAATAAATTGGGATTTTATCTTTGAAGAATCATTCAGCCTTCCGCTGTCCTCATCTCTCTGTCTTCAAGCTGGTTGTTCCTTGCTTCTGCAAGCAATAATTTGGGAGTGGTTCTCCTCCCCGTGTTTTGCTGGAGTGATTGATATACACATGGACGGATGTGATGCTTTAACCTTCTTTTTTCTATATACCCCTAGGACAAACCTCCCAATTTTTAGAGATACCAGAGAGGAACACGCCTCTAACCATGCCCAAACACGACATCACATCAGGCCATGTCTTCAACCACACCCAAACAAATGATGTCACACCAGGACACACATCTAACCATGCCCCACCTAACAGAATTATGCCCCGCCCACTCCAGTAGACCAGCACCAACACAATAGCAGCTTTACTGGAGTCTGTAAATATGTATTGATATAAAATAATGTATTGTATGTATCGAAATCTATACAAATAGCTGCAAGACAATGTTTTGTGCATTATACCTCTATATAATGGTTATACAGTGACCACGTAATACAAGGAGCAAATATAACCATATTGTTACTGACTAAACCAAGACTAATACTAACAATGATACCACTATACATTGATCAAATAATACCGCTACATCATGACCACATATACCCACTAAATAGTGACTGAATAATACCTCAACACCATGACCACATATCACCAACACATAGTGACAGAATAATTCTTCCACACCACGTCTACATATTACCATCCCATAGTGACTGAATAATACTGCAACACCATGACCATATAACACCACTAGTGATGAGCGAGTGTGTCAACTATCGTTATCGGATCGATAGTCGATATCGGCAATTATCATGCCGATATCCGATAGCCGATAATAGATTATCGCCGATGACCATTAAAGTCTATGGGAGAGGAACAACAGCTTAATTCTTACACCCAAACAGGGGAGGAGGAGCTGGAATTAACATCCACAACAGTCAAATGGATACGTGCTACATCTTAAGCAAGACAATTAGGCAACAAGAGTCACAGAAAAAAACTCACAGACTATTCACTATCCCTGTCCTGTACCACAGCATGACCCTTAAACCTGCATGACCCACAGATTAAAAAGTGCCAGAAGGCAGTATTATTTGAACCATCATTTTACTTGAACTGGACATTGACTATCCCTGTCCTGGAACGCAGCATGACCCTTAAACCTGTCTGACACACATATTAAAAAGTGCCAGAAAAAGGAGTCTTTGAGCCACCATTTTAGTTGAATAGGACATGTCCATCCCTGTGCTGGACCGCAGCATGACCCTTAAATCTGCATGACCCACAGATTAACAAGTGTAGGACAAAGGACTCTTTCAACCACCATTTTAGTTGAACTGGACATTGACTACGCTTGTCCTGGACCGCAGCATGACCCCAAAACCCACATGACAATGATGATGATGACATTTGTGGCCGTGACTGGGAGGACGAAGAGGTAAGACTGCTGGATGCAGGTTGCATTAACCACTGAAGAACAGATTGGCGACGCTGTTCGTTACTGAGATTCACAGGGCCCTGACCCAGAGATGACAACCGACGATCCGCTGGCTTGCATGTTGTCACCAGCACTGGAAGGAGCACCTTCACTCGTACCTCTACCTCCATGTCCTACACCCCTGTTTGCTCGCTTATCACCTGCATTTCGCTCAATGTTCAGAAAGATAAAAATTTAAGAAGGTATGGAAGAGTTTTTGACAGTATCTTATTGAAAGACGGCAAATCACAGCTATTCTTAAATCCCTCTAATTTCCTACAGCCAACTAGGATTAGAAACTGAATTGTTTCTAGCGAACACCTGTGAATTTACAACTGCACAGTAGGACTAGGAATTGATAGTTTTTAACAAACTATCATACAAGTGCGCTATGTGCGCCAAACTGAGATTCACCAAGCGCAATAAAAATATTCAAAAGTTACACGGATGAGAAATTGTGTTTTTTGCAGCAATGACAAACAAGAACAGTTACTAGAAAATGTTTCTATCAAAATTGTCGTACAACGTGGCTATTTGAAAAAAAACGAGGGCCGCACCACGTGCAATAAAGCTATTTAAAAGTTATACGGATAACAAACGGTGGTTTTTGCACCAATGAGATACACCTGCAGTTACTAGAAAATTACTGTATCCTAATATAAGTTCAAGGTGGCTCTTTGAACAAAACTGGGCTGCACCAAAGTGAAAAACAGCTATTTAAATGTTATATGTATAACAAAAGGTGGTTTTTGCACCAATGAAATACACCAGCAGTTACTAGAAAATTTCTGTATCCTAATATAAGTACAAGGTGGCTCTTTGAACAAAACTGGGCTGCGCCAAAGTGAAAAACAGCTATTTAAAAGTTATACAGATAAGAAAAGGTGGGTTTTGCACCAATGAAATACACCTGCAGTTACTAGAAAATTTCTGTATCCTAATATAAGTACAAGGTGGCTCTTTGAACAAAACTGGGCTGCGCCAAAGTGAAAAACAGCTATTTAAAAGTTATACGGATAAGAAAAGGTGGGTTTTGCACCAATGAAATACACCTGCAGTTACTAGAAAATTTCTGTATCCTAATATAAGTACAAGGTGGCTCTTTGAACAAAACTGAGCTGCACAAAATAAAAGGTACAATTTCACATCAGGTGCGAGGTGTGCTGGCCAAAAACTGGTAAAAATAAAAGCCATTTCAATGCAGGTTCAAAGCAGAGTCTGGGCTGCACAATATACACTCTCCTTTCAAAAGCCTGCCTGCCTGTCTGTCTTTGTTCGCCCGCACCCCCACCCCCCGCAGCTGTACAGCGCTAGATGCTTCTTTAAAAGTCTCTGTCTAACTAACTAAGAGCTGAAATTCTCTAATCTACCTATATTCTAACGTTCACAACTAAAAGCATAGTTGTCTGTATGAATAAAGAGAACTGTGTTTCTGAGCTGAGCTGTATTGAGAGAGATTTAACTCACGTCCTGCTCTAGTGAGAGACACTGAAACACTGATGATGAACAGGAAACGCTGTTCTATGCAAAATGAGGTCATGTGATTTTTCCAGCCAATGACAACCATACACATCACAGTCACGTTGCACACCCAGCTCACCCTGCTCTATGCTCTAAGCTGATTTTCTGGCCGCCAAAATGACAGGAAGCGTCAAAAATGGCGCGATAGAAATAGATTATGTGCAGATTCCCACCTAAAATATCGCGTGATCAGAAATTTCCGGTCAACCTAAAAATCGTGCCGATTACAACTTTGTCGATTATAATCGCTTATCCCTAAACACCACCACATAGTGACTGAATAATACCACAACACCATAACCACATATTACCACAACAAAATGACTGAATAATACTACTACACATCACCACATAGTGACTGATTAATACCGCCATACTGATCCTGAATATAAACCATACAGTGATCATATGAGGGTATACACCAGTTGTACGCAGGCATTTTGCAGACATATAAGTGATTGCAGTACAATTACATTTAGTGACTCACAAGTGATGTCTTCTCTGATGGGAGTAGTTCCCTATCTCCATCCCCTCCCGATCGCCATGATGACTTCTCCCGGCCATGTCTTGTCCCTACAGAATTAACCACACAAACATCTTAGACTTCTCACTTTTTCAGCACCTCCCTAGCAATTTCCACTTCCGTACAAACTCTTTATGGAGCGATAGGTGGAGTAGGGGGGGAGGAGGGGCTATGGGGTGATAGGCAGTGGTCACGGGGTTATAGAGTGTTCGGTAAGGGTTGTATTTTGTGTTGGCACTAGGCTGCAAGGGTGAGAGAGGAGATACAGCCACAGCCATTAGCAGCAGCAATTACTTGTCTAAGATCATTGTTTATGTCTTTCCTCCTTGTTATTTTGTTAATACATATTTGATTGCTCCAGACCAGCAAAGTGCCAAAAGTTCAGATTTCGTTGATGTTGTTGCACTTGCTGATGATGATCAATTAAGTAAGGGCATTTGATCAGTATCACCTGACTCATACTAACTCTTTTAATTTCTGTGGAAGCTTTAAGAGTTAACTTCATTTTTCATACATTGCTTCTGCATTTTGGCCTAGTTTCTGTTAAATAAATAATGGCTCAAAGTAATTTTTTAATGCATTGTTGTACATCTAAGGTCATATTTACCAACTTTTAAGACCTTCTAAGCATCAGATTTTTTCGTTATGTCCTGACATATAAAACCATAGAATTCAAAGAAGGTGTACTTTCTTTTTACCATGACTATAGTATTTGCATATAATGCTATTTGTTGGTAACAGATGAACAATATATGGGAGCATTACATACAGACAGCTGGATTAGTGAGGAAAGGAATTGGAGGGTAGTTCTTTTTCAAGTTTCATTGCTGATTGAAGCTTAAATACCTTTACTACAGCTACACTGCTGTCTAACAAAAATGTAATGTCAGGTTGAACATTTTCAGCTGTTGCCACATCACCTTAAACCTCCTGTTAAAAAATTGTATGCTCCCATAAAAGCTCCCATAACAGCTACGACCCGTTCACAAAACCTCTGCAGGTCTCTTGTGGTATCTGACCCCAAGGTATCTGCAACACTTCCGTTAAGTTGTAAAGTGGGGCCTTCGGGTATAAGATTAGTTTTTGATTAACTTTGTACAGATAAACCAATAACTTGAACTCTTCGTCATTTTCTCAAACCATTCATTTTCTTCCATTGTTTCAATGTCCAGTTTTGATGTCTTTGTGGACTAGCATGGGTATTCTGACCAGCCTATGTCTACATAAAACCCCATAAATAGCCATTTGTGATGTATGGTATGTTCTGATATCTTTCTGCCATAGCCAGTTTTCATGTGGAATCAAATCAGATGGACTAGCCTTAGCTCACTACTCCCAGTGCTGGACCCTCGGCCCCCATGACCCTGTCAATGGTTTGCCAGTTGACCTTCCTCGAACCACTTTTGTTAACACCCTAGAAAACCTGACATTTTGGAGATCCTCTGACCCAGTCATCTAGAAATGACATTTTGCTAAGATCTTTTTATTTGCTCATTTTTTATTTGCTTCCAAGACATTAACTTCAAGAACGGATAGTTCACTTGCTATTTATTATATCCCATCCCTTAGCAGGTGCCATCATAATTATGAGATAAATAATCTTATTTAGTTCCCTTGTCAGTGTTTTTAATGTTAGAGCTGGTTAGTGTATATCACACATGACAAGAAGTTCTTCCACTAGCATACATTAATTAACATGAATTCTAAAGCAGTGCAATACAAATAAGACTATGTTCATGTTATAGTCTCATATGTCTTTCTAGTGGGATATGTAGGGATACCATTTTCAAGGGGTTCTTAATGGATATCTGTGACATATGCCCAAAATGGAATGTGACTGAATCCTTAGCATCTACCTATAGTTACATTCTGATGCATGCAATGTCATTCACTATCATTGTAAATACTATTTATATTGTATGTTAGCATATTTTAACTATTTTTGTTATTCAGCTAAGCAAGTAGATATGCTTTTGTGCTTACTTTTCTTTGAGCAGAGTTCAGAAGATGTGCCTCAGCAGCAAAGATGGTGGCACACTGTGCCAAATATCCATTTCTACAATGCAATAAAAGATCAAAGCACATGTATTCAATTACCCAGAATTTGTAGGTTCTATTCTACCGCAGTGCACTTTAAATTTATGAGATTTATTTTATTTATGCTTTTTCTACTGTAATCCTTATCTGTTTATTTTCATGTTTTCTTTTTAGAAAAAAATAAGTTGGTTTAAGTCTAAGTCCTCATACAAAAGCATAGCTCACCTGTCAATCCCTTTTCAACTTGTTAGCAGCAGCCCTGGATTTCCAGTTATGTGGGAATGAGCATATTTTACAAAACAAATACACGTACCATGTACTGACTATCCATTCTTTACCTTTCTTTGACTGGGTTTAAAGTACAGGGGGTTACAAATATATATGATAAATTGTTATGTACTCATATGAATCAGCCATTTGTCAAACACATACATCTGAATGCCTGCCAAAAGCATCAAACATAAACTATAGTGTAGGTACAGGCTACAATAGACTAAATACAGACTAAATACAGCCTAGTCCCAACTGGCCCACCAGTATAATAGAGGATCCTCCCAGGCTCTAATGCATCAAAGCCCCAAAAGTTTAGCAGAAGACAACCTCTAGCTGGCCTTAGAACCAATCAACAGATACCATATTAAACCTCATTGCAATGTGCAATGATTACTTTAAAATGACTTTATAGGAAGTATTTAAAAGTGGACATGCACATGCCCTACATAGATAGAGGGTGGGTCCAGAAATGTTAGTCCAACGCTTAACATATTGAACATGTGACTGTAGGAGGGGGCTTCCTCTGTCCTACATAAGAGATGCAATTTCCGGTTGCCATGACAACTAGAGGCCAAACAATTGCTCAGTTCAATCCCTCAGTGGGACATGTGAAAAAAGAAAGGTAAAAAAAATGTAGTAAAAAAATAAACTAAAGTAAAAAGCACACACCACCTTTTCCCTTTTACAAATGCTTATCACTACAATTTGTTTTTAATCAACACGCATATAGCATTGCCACATTCATAACAACCTTGGCTATGAAACTCTCATATTATTTAATTTTCTTTGTTCATCCTGTAGCACATACGTTGTAATAAGAAGCAATCAAAAAGTCATAAGAAATCTAAATGGTATCAATGAAAATGTCAGTTTAGTCTAAAAAAAAACCCTTTCACAGCTCCATCAATATAAGTAAAAGGTTATGGCTATCAGAATATCAGAAGATATATAGTGATGGATAATTTTTTAAATTTTTTTTTATGTAGAAGTACTACATCATAAAACTACTTATATAAATTGTTTATCAAAGCAATTTTATGAACCCACAAAGTAGAGTCAACATGTCATTTATAGCCTACTGTGAGCGGTGTATAATTAAAAAAAAAAAAAAACACTATTATTCCGCAAAAACATGCCCTTATATAGCTATGTTAACCGAAAAATAAAAACATTATTGCTCTCTGAATATTGGGATGCAAAAACATTTTTGAAGCTATTTTTATCGTGTAAAAAATACAATCCTCAGAGGATGTGCAAACGGGACATGGTGCCCTAATACCATTGTAACAAAACCTGCGCCCCAAAACACGAATTACATTTCTTTCCTTTTGATCCCTGCCGTGTGCCCAAACAACAACGTTAACTCACATATTGTTGAACTTGAGATAAATTGCATATTAAAACTTGGACAGCTTTGACTCCTGTATTTCTTGTGAAAATGAAAATTTTTTAGCAAAAACTACATATTACTGGGAAATTGGAATTTGGAAATTTTCTAGTAAATTTTAAAAATTGCTGATAAATTTATAGTCTTTCTAATATCCTTAAAAAATAAGACATTCAAAAAGTAAACACATGGTTAATGTTTATTAAGTATTTTTTGTGCTATGACTGTCTAAAAAGCAGAAAAATTAATTTTGAAAACTGCTCATTTTCACTAATAAACACACAGGGCCTGTAGCAATATGTATATACTGTCTATGGCCTCTAGGGGTCTCACTACTTTTATGTGTTTTTCCCTCTCTGTGTTCTGGGAGTTGTTGGTTTTATCAGTGTGTTGGAGAGCCTCGTGTGTAATGGAGGTCAAGAGCTCACTGGAATAAAGTTATAAGTTACAAAGCCTGATATAAGAATAACTGACAAACAGAACAGGTCCTTATGTATGAAAACTGTCTGGCAGTAAGACTATCTTTGTTGTCCATAGCAACCAATAAGAGTTCAGCTTTAATTTCATACAGTGCACTGTAAAAATAAAAGATGAGCTCTGATTGGTTGCTATGGGCAATAAAGACAGTCGTAGTGCTAGACAGTTTTCATACATAAGGTCCAGAATACATCAGATGAAAGTTTCCACTAACATAAAGTACAATAAGTCAAAAAAATAATCTCAGAATATAACTGGTTAAAGGGGTTCTCTTTATTTGTTACAGGGTTCACAACTGTATTATATTAAAATTTATACTTATTAAAAATAATTTATCTGTCCTGCTGTGCAGAACCACGCAAAGAGCCCTTCCCTCCCCTCCCTCCTATCCAGTGCAAACCTTCTGATGTTCATTGATCACATGGCCTCAATGAACGTTTTGTCATTACTCAGTGGATATGCTTTGATGCCAGGCTCAGCTAAGAAACTCTCCCCTGTAATGGGTGGGTCCTGAGCAGAGAAAGATCTAGCTGTATTTGTTGGCGGGAAATTATAAAAATAGGGATTTGATCAATTCCCTAAGAGAGACGATCCGTCTTTTCAGTAAAACAGACTTTCTTTAGGGAAATCACCCCACAGAGTTGTTATTTTAACATCTTCCATGATTTGATCATCTTCCTTAGGGATTTGATCAAATCCCTATTTTCATCATTTTCCGGCAACATATTCATTCTTGTCATCAGCTGCAGTTTGCAAGTGAAAACAAGTAATTACATTAGAGTAATTAAAGAGGAGGGGAAACTGCTTATCTTTGAGTCCTGCTGGAAGGACTTACTAACAGTAATGGGAGCAGAGGACAGCAATTCAGGGCTGGGGGTTATGTACTACTGTCATGAAAATGATGACTGCAGCTCTGTACAGTTTACATAGTGACTCATGAGTAGTGTTGAGCGATTATTATCGACAAAGTTGAAATCGGCACAGTTTTTATGTTGATCGAAATTTTTAGATCATGAGATAATTTAGGTTATAATCTGTGCATCATCTATTAATATCGCGCCATTTTCGGCGATTCCTGTCATTTTGGCGGCCAGCAAATCAGCTTACAGAATAGAGCAGGGTGAGATGTGTGTCCAACGTCATGACTGGGACGGGTATGGTTGCGATTGGCTGGAAAAATCACATGACCTCGTTTTACATAGAACAGCCCTTCCTGTTCATGATCAGTGTCTCTCAGCGTCTCATAGCAGTAGGACGTGCGCTCTGCCTGTGTCCAAACAGCTCAGCGAAATTATTCTATTTCTTCACAGAGAAAGCTCTACTGTTTGCTGTGATCCTTACAACTTAGTTAGATCAGAGATTTGAAGATTTTATGTAGTTAGATAGAGAATTTTAAAGGAGCATCTACCGCTGTAAAGTCACGGGGGGTAGGGGGGGGTGGGGGGGCCACGGGCGAACACAGACGAGCTCTATAAAGAATACTGGATATAGTTCACCAAGACTTAGTGTAGACATTGCACTGCAATATCTTTATTATTAACAGTTTTCTATTGAAATATTTCCTGGATATTGGGCAGCCTGAACTTATATTAGGATACACATCTTTTCTAGTAACTGCAGGTCTCTTTGTTAGGTGCAAAACTCCACTTTTATTATCAGTATACATTTCAGATAGGTGTTCTTTTTAAATTTTGCCCATTTCAGCTTTGTTGATATAGCCACCTTGCAGGTAAATTAGAATCCAGCAATTTTGTAGTCAGCACAGGCTGATAGGTGCCAAAAATACCTTGTATTATCCGAATACATTACAGATACGTATTTTTTGCACTTTTGCCCAGTCCAGATTTGTTGATAGAGCCACCTTGCAGTTAAATTAGAATCCAGCAATTTTGTAGTCAGCACAGGTTGATAGGTGCCAAAAATACCTTGTATTATCCGAATACATTTCAGATACGTGTTTTTTCACTTTGGCGCACTACAGCTTTGTTCATTGAGGCACCTTGCACTTAAATGTGAATACAGCAATTTTGTAGTCACCACAGGTGAATTGAAAGGTGCCAAAAATACCTTTATTATCCGTATACATTTCAGATACGTGTTTTTTCACTTTGGCGCACTACAGCTTTGTTCATTGAGGCACCTTGCACTTAAATGTGAATACAGCAATTTTGTAGTCACCACAGGTGAATTGAAAGGTGCCAAAAATACCTTTTATTATCCGAATACATTTACTGATACATTTTTTTTTTTTGACTTTGGTGCACTACAGCTTTGTTCATTGAGGCACCTTGCACTTAAATGTAAATACAGCAATTTTGTAGTCACCACAGGTGAATTGAAAGGTGCCAAAAATACCTTTTAATATCCGAATACATTTCAGATACGTGTTTTTTCACTTTGGCGCACTACAGCTTTGTTCATTGAGGCACCTTGCACTTAAATGTGAATACAGCAATTTTGTAGTCACCACAGGTGAATTGAAAGGTGCCAAAAATACCTTTTAATATCCATATACATTTCAGACAGGTGTTTTTTTCACTTTTGGTCAGTCAAGCTTTGTTCATAGAGCTACTTTGTAGTTAAATTTGAATACAGCAAACAGGTGAATTGATAGGTGCCAAAAAATACCTTTTATTATCCCGTATACATTTAAGATACGTGTTTTTTTCACTTTGGCGCAGGCCAGCTTTGTTGATAGAGCCACCTTGCAGTTAAATTTGAATCCAGCAATTTTGTTTTGATTTCAGGGATTTGAGAATAGCTGTGATTTGCCGTCTCTTAATAAGAGACTTTCCAAAACTCTTCCATACCTTCTCAAATTTTTATATTTCTGAACATGAAGCGAAATTCCGGTGGTATGCGAGCAAAGAGGGGGATAGGACATGGAGGTAGAGGTACGAGAGAAGGTGCTCCTTCCAGTGCTGGCGACAACACGCATGCCAGCGGAATGTCAGTTGCAGGACCGTCAGGCCTGTCATCGCTGGGTCAGGGCCCTGGTTTAATGGTCATACTGCGGTCCAGGACAGGTATAGTCAATGACCAGTTCAACTAAAATGGTGGTTCAAAGACTCCTTTTTCCGGCACTTTTTAATCTGTGGGTCATGCAAGTTTGGGGCACATGCTGTGGCCCAGGACAGGGATAGTCTATGTCCAGTGAAACTAAAATGGTGGTTCAAAGACTCCTTTTTCCGGCACTTTTTAATCTGTACTTCATGCAGGTTTGGGGCTCATGCTGTGGCCCAGAACAGGGATAGTCTATGTCCAGTTCAACTAAAATGGTGGTTCAAAGACTCCTATTTCCGGCACTTTTTAATCTGTGGGTCAGACAGGTTTAATGGTCATTCTGCGGTACAGGACAGATATAGTCAATGTCCAGTTCAACTAAAATGGTGGTTGAAAGACTCCTTTTCCCGGCACTTTTTAATTTGGGGGTCAGACAGGTTTAATGGTCATACTGCGGTCCACGACAGGTCTAGTCAATGTCCAGTTCAACTAAAATGGTGGTTGAAAGACTCCTTTTTCCGGCACTTTTTAATTTGTGGGTGATGCAGGTTTAAGGGTCATGCTGTAGTACAAGACAGGGATAGTGAATGGTGTGTGACTTTTTTTCTGTGGCTTTTATAACCTAAGTGTGTTGCCTAAGATGTAGCACGTATCCATTTGACTGTTGTGGATTTTAACTCCAGCTTCTCCAGCCCTGTTTTGGTGTAAGAATGAAGGTGTTGTTGCTCTCCCATAGACTTTAATGGTCATCGGTGATACTCTATCATCGACCATCGAATATCTTATTGGTTATTGCCGTTATCGACCATCGACCCGATGACGATAGTCAATGTAATCGCTCAACAATACTCATGAGTCCTAGTTTTCACACTATCTTGACAGCAAGTACAAAGCTATGAGGGAGTACACACTAATGTCAGCACATAGACCCTAGCAGTGATAACTGTTGAGGGGAGTCCTAGATTGCAATGCAGTCTGGGAGTTGTAGGAAAGAAATGTTGAAGAGCTACCGATATGCCCACAAGCAGGAAGTTTCACTGCAAAAGGTGCACCTTATGAGAGATGAACAAGTAGGCAAAAGAAAAGAAAAAAAAAACATGAGGGTAGTGGAATATCTTTACTTTTCCATATAAATGCTGTATATAGTGTTCTGTGAAATCTTTAAATTCCAGAGTACCCAATTTAAACCATTCCAGAGGTTTTAGCACATAATTTGACATCATTAAAGGGGTGTTACCATCTTGTACTTTGATGGTATATTGATTGTATACACCATCAATGTTTGATAGGTGTCGTTCCCCATTTTGAATGGGCCCCTGAAAGTCTTGGTATAGAATGGAGAGTCACTTGCCCTTGCGCACAACTTTCTGTACTGTTCTGATGGAGTTCCAAGCACACAAAAACAACCTGCTTTACCCAGGACTCCCATAGAACAGATGTGCCATCAAAGTGCAAGATAAGAACACCCCTTTAAGGTCAAAACTGGTTTAATCCTTAAAGGGAATGTGTCATCAAAAAGGAGTCCTTGTTTAAGTCCCGTTTTTATGTTAAACACATTTTTTTAGGAATTTTTGGCTGTTTTTTTCTTAATTTTTCATATCACTTTCAATATTTTTTAATGATTCTTAAGTCTTGCAGTTTTCACTTTGACCACTAGGCTTTGTTTGCACTGCTTTAACAGCAGTCAGAGAGATGCTTTACAGTAGCTTCATGCACATATGAGAGACTTAAGACTGACCTCGTCCCGTTGATTTCTATATGAGAGTTTTCTAGTCATGGTCTGTGACCTGGGAACAAGTCACTGTGCAGGAAGGTGAAAGCGTGAACTGTGACTATCTCCTCTTGTGACTGGTGGATCCTGTGTTAACTATTCACATTGATGTCGCTTTTCAGTTTGACCCTCTTTGTGCTGATAATGAGCAGACAACTGAGAATCTTTCTCTACAGAACAAGAAGTGTCAGATAATTATTAGGCTTAGTGACCAAAGTGAAAACTGCAGGACTTAAGAATTATTAAAAAATACTGAAAGTGATGAGGAAAATTAAAAAAATATATATATAATCAAAAATTCTTTAAAAATGTGTTTAACATAAAAATGTCATTTTTGATGACACATTCCCTTTGAAGGGTTAATCCAGTGTCATTCCAGCACTGAAGCTCTGGTAGTTACTCCAGTGCTTGTTCACTCCTAGTTGGCAATCAATCAGTGGCCTCAGTGGTCACATGCCCTCCTTATAACATCAGTGCTTATGATCTGAACAATTGTTTAAATCTGTTTGTGGATTTGTGAGTTTTTCCGACAGAAATAGAGTAAAATATGAAAAAAAAACTTTGCTCTCCTCCCCAGGTATTCCCATGATGATGTGTCTCCAGTATAATGGTCTTTTCTGGAAAGCTAAGCTCCATGGATGAAATTACATGGCTACAACAGTCACATTGGATATAACACTATTGCTGGAGGTTGGCTGTATGGGGAAGACCAAGGATCTGGAAACATATCACCATGTGAACACCAGGGGAGGCGAGTTCAATTTTTTCTGTACAAAACCTAGTACTACCTCCATGTGAGTGCTGGATACAGAAAATCTTCCTCTCGATAAATGTATCAGTAATTATGTTGCACTAATTTCCCTTCTGGTCCTTAGGGGGTGTTCACACGGTATATTTGTGAGGCGTACCTCGGTGCGTATTTGTGCTGCAATACTCCAGAAGTATGCTCCGCAAATAAGGTAAAATCATAGCGCTCATTGAGTGCTATGATTTTAAGGCATATTTCACAAAAGGGAGGGTAATTGGGGGCCCAGCCGGAGCGCTTAGAAGTACATGCTGGCTAGCGTGTACTTCTAATTACAGCAGGCGTATAGTGGCGCACACATTATTCACCGCTATATGCCGTGTGAACCAGGCCTTATAGTTTGTTAGAGTTCAGCTGTATTTGAAGAATTTAAAGGGCTGTTCTCACCATGCTGTTTCCCAGATCCTGCTCTTCACAGCCACTTTCAGAGTCACACTTCCTGGTCAGGCTGTTGGTGGTTTTACAGAGTGATTGGCATATCAGCTTTGTGATTTCTAGCCGATACTGTAACAGGAACATAGCTAACAGATGGGTGTAAACAGGAGGGCAGAAGACTACCGAGCTCTAAAGGTTTAAAGTTTGTCAGTAACATAGATAAACATGCTGCTGTGTTGGAGATAACACCTAGCAGGCGTGAGTCACCATGGTCAGACAGAGCAGCTGGAGCAATAAGAGAGAGAAGTTGTCAGTCATCTGGGGAAGAAAGTACAGGTGATATGATCTCCTTTATCAGAACAGCAATGTATTTGGTAATAGTCTTTATTTACTTTTTCCTACATGTTTAAATGTGGTAAAAAAAAAAAACATATAAAGCGGTTGTCCCACCATGCTCTTTTACAGAGCCACAGGCAGCTTCAGACTCACACGTCATGGCTAAGCCGTGGGTGGTTCTACAGCAGTTATTGGCATATCAGATCTGCTATTCTTTGCGGATTCATTTACAATGACATGAGCTATGTAGATTTGTAATCTGTAGTGCACAAGGCTACAGAACTCTAATAGCGCTGATCTTTCAAAATAACAAACAAAACACAGAGTGAGGTCATCATCCCAGCCACTGCTCCTGCCTGTAAGAGGAGATAGAAGTGGTCGATAACTTGGCAAGCCTTTGTGCAAAAGCAAAAGATAAGATCTGCTCCTACTTTAATCCCTTACCGCTGGAGCCAGTTTTGGCCTCTCTGACAGAGGCCCATTTTTTAAATCTGGCATGTGTCACTGTACGTGAGAATAACTTTTTGACACTTTTACCTATGCATGTGATTCAGAGACTGTTTTTCTCGTTTAACCCTTGTGATTTTTAAAAAAGTAAGAAAAATTTTTTTCCAAAAAATCTTGGTTTTTTTTTGGGGAAAAAAAAATAAAAAAATCGTGAAAAAAATTTTAAAAAATTTTTACCTTTTTTAAACTTCCCAAAAAATTTTTGGTGTAAGGACAGTTTGTTATTTTCCAATTTAAAAAAAAATTTATAACTTGAAACAACCCTATTTCAATTTTTAAAAATTTGGGATTTTTTTTTTTAAAAATCTTTTTTTTTTATGTCATTAGAGGGTTTTGAAATTTAGTAGTAATTTTTTAAAATTTTTAAGAAAATTTGCAATATACCCCTATTTTTAGGGACCAGCCCCTTTAACGGGTTTGATTGATTTATGTTTTGATCCCCATAAATGGGCCTCATAAAGAAACTACCACCCCTTAAAGTTTCAAAACAAACAAAATTTTAAGGAAATTTAAATTTAAACCCTTTTTTGTTTCACAGGAATTAAATCAAATGGAGGTGAAATTTCAAAATTTCACTTTTTTTGCAGATTTTCAATTTTTATACATTATTCACAAGAACACGGTAGATGTGATCAGGGAAATGCAACTTAATATTGATTCCCCCGATTCTGCCATTTTCAGAGATATCCCATATGTGGGCCTAGTGCAGTTTTTGGCTCAACTACAAGCCCCAGAATAGGAGGTGCACCTACTGGACTCTGGGGTCTCATTTTCATTACGATTTTATTTAGGCGCTATTTCAGGTTTGCAGACGCCCTAAGGTGTTAAAATGTAAATAACACCCCTAAAAAGACCCCATATTGGAAACTACACCCCTTAAGGAATATATCCAGGGGTGCAGTGAGTATATAGACCCCACAGGTGATTCACAATTTTTTTTAGTGTTAAGCTGTGAAAATTAAAAATTTAATTTTTTTCCAACAAACTGCAATTGTAGCTGAAAATGTTTCATTTTTTACAAGGAATCCTGTAAAAAAAGCATCCCAAATTTTGTTAAGCAATTTGTTCCAAGTTCCGCAATACCCTACATGTGGGTGTTAACTGCTGTTTGGGTGCATGGCATGGGGTAAAAGGGAGGGAGAGCTATTTGGCTTTTGGCGAACAGATTTTGGTGGGGCCATGTCGCATTTGCAAAGCCCCCAAAGTACCAGAACTGGTGAAACCTTCCAGAAGTCGCCCCATTTTGGATTCAACACCCCTCAGGGATCTTATCTAGGGGTGTACTGTGCATTATGGGTGCAAAGGTGTGCCATAGTTTTTTTCAGTATTGGGCTATGAAAATGGGGGGGGGGGGGGAAAGCGCAGTTCCGCCATTGTTTTTTGGGCTTCATTCTTACAATGTTCGCCGTAACGGGATAAAAACAGGATAACTTTACTGTGGGGGTGGTAAAATTACAATGATATAAATTTTATATCTTTTTTTTTATGTTTTTTTACTTTTACACAATAGAAATAGGTCTATAAAAATTGCATTTTTATGTTGTCCTATTCTGACAACCATAGCTTTTTTATTTTTCTGTATATGGAGCTGATTATGGGCTTGTTTTTTTGTGGGATGAGTTGATGTTTTTATTAGTACCATTATGGGGTGCATATGACGCTTTGATCACTTTTTATTAAGGTTTTTGTGAGGCATTTTGAACAAAATACAGCAATCCTGGTAGTGTTTTTTATTTTATTTTTTTACACGTGCTTTATAAATGACATTCTAGCTTTACTCAGCAGGTCGATACGATTACAGTGATACCAAATTTGTATATTTTTTTCCATGTTTTACTGCTTTTACACAATAAAAACACTTTTATTCAAAAAGGAAAACACGTTTTTGCATATCGCAGTCTGAGAGCCATAATTTTTTTTATTTTTCGGTGTACGGAGCTATGTTGGGTCTTGTTTTTTTGAGGGATGAGTTGACGTTTTTATTGGAAATAAATTTTTTTGGGGGACAAGACACTTTGATCAGTTTTAAATTTTTTTTTTTGGAAGGGCAGGGGAACGAAAATACTGCAATCCTAGGGTGTTTTTTATTCTTATTTCTAACAGCGCTCACTGTGCAGTATCCATGATAATTTTAGCTTTACTCTGTGGGTCGAAAACGATTACCGCGATACCCAAATTTTATATAGTTTTTTTATGTTGAAGCACTTTAAAAAAAAAAAAATTGTTTTTTATTGTGTAAAACAATTTTTAATGCATCGCTGTCTTCTGAGAGCTATAACTTTTTTATTTTTCCGTATACAGAGAGTTGTAAGGACTTTTTTTTGCGGGATGAACTGACGTTTTAATTGGTATAAATTTGGTGTTTGATCGCTTTTTACAGTTTACTTATTTGGTAAAAACAGCTCACTTACTTTTAGTTACTTTGTGGTTTCAGTGCGGTGCTCGGACGCCCGGTAACTCCTAAACCAGGCTTGTGATACAACTTCTTTTTTCTCCAAACTTCCTGCTACTGCAGTATCCGGCACATCACAATTTTAAAAGACTCCATTCGCCAGCTGTCCTCTTAAAAAATATACTCCTTTTATTGATACATGTTTAAAATATTGAATGACGGGAGTAGCAATCCGATGTACAATAGTGATCAGATCTATACACAGACGCGTTTCGATTTGTAGCAAATCTTAATCATTGTGCACAATGATTAAGATTTGATCGCTTTTTATTCCAGTTTATGTGCAGCGGGATGACCAAAAATCGCAATTCTTTGATTGTTTTTTAAAAAAAATTTTGACAGCGTTCACTGTATGGGTTAATTAATATGACACATTTAAAGGACAGGGCCATACGCATGCGGTGATACCAAATATGGGTACATTATTTATTTTTTATCTTTTTTGGGGCGTTTGGCGTCTGTAAAGGGGAAAAGGGCGGTGTATGTGTTTTTTTTTTATTTTTTGTGTTTGTGTTTTACTTTTTTTAACTTTTTTAAATTTTTTTACACTTCTTTTACTTTCCCCATAGGGGATTTATAGCAGCAATCTTCAGATCTTCTGAAGGTTGCTGTTATAAGGCAGCACTGGTCGCCATGACAATTGTCAGTCACAATGCCCACAATGCATTGTGGGCATCGTGACGTCACAGGCGACCGCAGGAAGTGTTCTTCACTTCCCGGAGCCGTCTGGTAGGAGATCGTTGCTGCACTCTCGCCTCTGTGCGGGGCCGGTTGTGACGCTCCATGTGTGGGTGTGGTTTGTCGGGTGCGTTTCCTTTGCTCTCACCTGGCACCGGAAGCAACATTTGCGTACAGGTAGGCAACATTAATTAATTTATGCTTAAGTGTATATAAGGTCTTATGTGTGGTATATTCTTTTATGCTATGACTAAGAGTCCAAGTGACTCGAAACGCGTCAGCTCTTCACCTGCTATGCTATTTTGATACGAGCCACCATGTTTTAACATACGGCACGTCCGTGAATAAAAGCATCTTTTTTTAATTTTTTCCTCGGAGCTGCTGGCGATCTTGTTGTTAAATGGACTGAATTTACACCCTGGAGTGCAGCCGTGCAGCCCGGTGAATGGAATTGGTGAGCTGGCTATCCTCTATTATCCTTCTAGCAGTGCGACTGAAGCAGGGAGAAGGGGCTCCCTCCTCCTGCCTGCGACTTAGCTCCGACGATCTTAATTGATCATCGGAGTTAAAGAGTTAAACACCCGCGGCCGGAGCTCACTCCGGCCGGGGGTGATGTGGTATGAAGCCAGCGGTAATTTACCGCTGGTCCCATGTCGCGATCGCGCGCGGCTCGCCCGCAAGTCTGCACGATTGCCAGGACGTATGCATACGTCCATTTGCGGGAAGTCGCTTCCCGCTAGGGCGTATGCATACGTCCAATGTCGGGAAGGGGTTAAAAGGGAAGCAAAATCAATACAGCAAAGTATTTGGTAATAGTCTTTATTTACTTTTGTCAACATATATAAAGCTAATCAATAAAATTGCAATACCCCTTTAAGCCTCAAGTCATGACTGTTTACCACTTTTTTTTTTTTTTTGTTCAACATCTTTTTCAGCATCTGGATGTAATAAAGAATGTTTTCATTTACTTAGTGCAAGCAGAGATCATAATCCCCTAATGACCACTCGCTGTCTTTTGTTAGCAGACGATGCAGGTCCTTTGTCAGCAGCAACATCTCTTGGGTGGTTTGAAGCTCCCAGCACCACAACTGTGCTAGAAACAGAGCTGTAACTAACAGGACAGCCTCTGACCACAGCAGGGATCCTCCGATCCCCTTTGATTGCTGCAGTCCAAGATCACAACATCATCAAAAGGACTCCCCTGTCCGATCGTGGAGTCCCTTTGTAGAAAAGCTATATAACATTTTGTTCCAACTTTTTATGGAATATTCTTCCTTTTTTAATTGTATTATTTAAAGTTTTTTTTCCAATGTTTTCTTATCTATTGAGAAATGTTAGATGGAATCATAATATTTCCACCCCCATGAAAGTAGATATGTTGTGCTACTTGCACAATTACATAACTGTAGAAAGTGCTATTAAATTATACATCACTTACTATACCCTGGAAGTAATGATACAAATATGTATAGTGGGCACGTTTCATACTGCACAACCTGTACAAATGTAATTACTGGGCATTGATCATTTCTGCATCTCTATCTTTTTAGGTCTCCCTGTTATGGAAGTGAGGATTGACATCTCTAGGCAGCAAGTAGAGAAGATCTTTGGGCTGGAAGAATATTGGTGTCATTGTGTAGCTTGGAGCTCCTCTGGGACCTCCAAAAGCCAGAAGGCATTTATCCGAGTTGCTTGTAAGTATCAAAAGGAACATACTAAATAGCTTTTCCTTCACCCAATCTCAAAACTTGTTATCACAGTATAAAATGCACCTGCTAAGTATCATTTTTATACATCTTACAGGTCCTATTATTATTCTTTATGTCACTTTATGAAATGACTGTTGATTAGTGAAATGACTGAGAGGGAACAGCTCAGGCAAAGGATTTACAATTGGTGCATCTTTTAGTAGTCTGTGTACCTCTATGCTTTTGATCTGTGACCCAACCCCCTGGGAATAGATGATTTTAAAGGGGGCCATATGAAATGAAAACTGTTTAGGTCAAAAACCCTAAATTTTTTGCAACTGGGGGCCCCAAATCCCTGGTTATGGGGCAGCCCGGGACGAGGTGCAAAATATTACAGAAAGGGGAAAAAACCTGGGGAAATGGTTCTACCCCGTTTTAAATTGAAAGCAGGGCCCCCCCGCCACTGGGTTTTAATCCTGAAATTTCCGGGGGGAGTCCCAGTGATGGGGGAAACTGAAACGGGCAATGTTGGTGGTAGTAGATGCTCCAGGGCACCCCGCGCAAGATGTCTGACCCGGTGGTGTTTCGGTGGCCTTGATATTGTAGTGCAGAAATGAAGCTAGACACTTATATAACTCTGTGTAATTTTGTAAAAATTTTTTTTTTGGGGTTGGTTTTTTTTAAAAAAAAGACCCCTATTTCTTACAGTTTTGAAATAACAGGTTTTTGACTTTTTGTTGGGAAAAAACCAAAAATTTGCATTTTTGTGGGAAATTTTTAAAGGGGAACCTTTTTCAGCTGATCGGGGCCTTCCCAAGGGCGGGGGGGGGACACCCCCCCAAAGTCGGGGTGATTACAAATTGACTCTACTTTAACCCCTTTTTAAAAAGGGGGGAAATTGCGCGCAAGATAGCGCCCCCCAAAACCCCCCAATGTGCCGTTTGTTGTACATGGAGAAGTTTAGGAGGGTTTTGGGTTAAAAACCCTTCCCCCTTCCCCAAAGGGTACATAAAGGGCTCAATGAGTCCTATATATAAATATCAGTGTTGCACGGGCTATGATGCAAGGATTTTCAGGCCCCCCGTGGCCTGCGTTTCCAGCGGGGAAGCCCTAGACTTAGGGCCCCCAAGAGATTGCGGGGAAGAAGTTTTGCTGGCACCCAAGGGGCACATTTTGCCCCCAGAGCTAGTAGCGAAGCAGGGGAAAAGGAAAAGGGTTTGGAAAACCTTTTTTTTTTTTTAATTTTTAACCATTCCCCTTTGCCAAATCTTAACAACAGAGGGTTTAAAAAACCCTACAAGGGGCAGATATTATCTACGGGTGACTTTATAACAACCTACGGGGGGAATAACTCCCTTTACAGGTGGCATAAAACCTCCGAAAAAGGGGTTAAAAAAACTACAGGGGGGGACTTTTTATCCCCTACCTACGGGGTGGGGATATTTTTATAAAAAAAAAAAAACTTTTTTTTTTGGTACCAAAATTTGGGGCATAAAATTTGGGGAAATTTAAAAAAAAATACCCACTGAAAAAAATAATTTTTGTCAATAATTTAAGTCAAAAAGAGAAACCCCCATATATTGTATGGACTCTTCCCAGAAATAAATTTACAAAAAAAAAAAAAAAATTATAATTTTTGTGACCCCTTTTAAAATAAAAAGAAAACCCCGGGAAAAAACCCCTTTAATTTTCCCCAAGATAAATTTTTTGGGTTGGGGGACCCATAGTATTTCTGTACCCACAGGGGGGATATATGTCTACCTACCCGGGGGATTTTCTGTTTCCCAAAAGGGGGGCATAATAACTACTTACCCGGGGCATTTTATAACTAAACCCAAATGGGGGCCCATACCCTACCTACCTCAGGGGAGCCTTTTATACCTACCTATAGAGGACATATACATACCTACAGGGGGGCTTATTTTCCTTTCAAGGGGCCCCCGCATGTTACCTCCCGGGGGGGTTTTATTTTACCTACCTAATAGGGCCCTTTAAAAATACCTACTTGGGGGGCATCCTTAAACCCACCTATGGGGGAGTTTTATTTCCCGCCCCACCTAAAAAGGGCCCCATATACCCACCCCCCTACCTTCAGGGGGCTTATATAACTACGTAAAGGGCCCCAACTGGGGGGTCCGGGGATGGAGTGTAAAATCCAAGCCAGGGTTTCTGGGCGTATGCTGGAGAAATGCAAAAATAATGCCACCAAAGGTTTAAAAAGCCTTGGTGGAGTGAAAGGCCCTTGTTAAAAAGGGGGGCGGGGAAATACAGGGGGTCGACAATTTCATTTAATTTTTCTGGTGGGAAACCCGTGTCTGCAAAAACCATTTTCCCCGGTCCTAGTGAGGGGGCTACCCTTTGAAAAGAAACGCTCAAAACGGCAGGAGTTTTGTTTATGTTTTTTATGTTTTGGGGTGGCAAAGTATTGCCATAAAGTTTTTTCTTTTCTGGGGGAAAAAACACAGGGAAAAAAAGACCCCCGTTTGAACCAGATATCTGCCTCCCGTCTCATGCCTGAAGGACTTTGGGGAGTGATCCCAGAGCTTTTGCAAACTCACTTTGGTGGAGGGATTCCAAAAAGGCCCTTCTAAAAGAACCCCTTCTCTTAAAGAGACAGGCAGCAAACGTGGGTTTTCCCAACCAAAATGGGCCTTTGGGTTAAAAGCAGAACTGTGGGACAAGCAAGACATCCAAAAAACGAGCTGGGGAAAAATTGATTTAAGGGCCAAAAAAAAACCTTTCCCGCTGATGGCGGCAAGGCCAACAAAAAGGCCCCGGGGGGGGGACCGTCGACCCAGGCAGAAAAAACCCAAAAGCCTGTTAATTTGGGGACCCAGCCGTT